>JAODUO010001332.1:185000-190000 GCA_025642075.2 Ridgeia piscesae | reverse complement strand
GGTGAGAGGTGAGAGGTGAGAGGTGAGAGGTGAGAGGTGAGAGGTGGAGGGAGAGGTGAGAGGTGAGAGGTGAGAGGTGAGAGGTGAGAGGGAGAGGTGAGAGGTGAGAGGTGAGAGGTGAGAGGTGAGAGGTGAGAGGTGAGAGGTGAGAGGTGAGAGGTGAGAGGTGAGAGGTGAGAGGTGAGAGGTGAGAGGTGAGAGGTGAGAGGTGAGAGGTGAGAGGTGAGAGGGAGAGGTGAGAGGTGAGAGGTGACGGGAGAGGTGGAGGTGAGAGGTGGAAGTAAGAAAGGTGAGAGTGGAAGAGGGAAGGAAGAGTGAGAGGTGAGAGGTGATTTTGAAAGAGAGGTGAAGTTTGCGTGAGAGTGAGAGGTAAATGAGAGGTGAGAGGTGATGAGGTGAGAGGTGAGAGGTGAGAGGTGAGAGGTGAGAGGTGAGAGGTGAGAGGTGAGAGGTGAGAGGTGAGAGGTGAGAGGTGAGAGGTGAGAGGTGAGAGGTGAGAGGTGAGAGGTGAGAGGTGAGAGGTGAGAGGTGAGAGGTGAGAGGTGAGAGGTGAGAGGTGAGAGGTGAGAGGTGAGAGGTGAGAGGTGAGAGGTGAGAGGTGAGAGGTGAGAGGTGAGAGGTGAGAGGTGAGAGGTGACTGGTGAGAGCTGGATGGTGAGAGGTGGCAAGTAAAAAGTGAAAAGTGGAAACTGAGAAAAGAGACTGATGATTCATGATTTTGAAAGAATATTTATGTTTTCGCCGTGCGTTTGTGCAACTGATACACACATTGCATTCGTTGGTTCGAGAGCGGTGTCGCTTATGCTAATGAGACTGATACATACGAAGAAATAACGTATTTTATTGTGTTGTTAAACCCACTTTTCACACCATAAAATAATATCCCGCCTCAATTATAATATACACTTTATCAGATGTGCAGATCTGCAAAACAGGCGAAATAAGTAGGTATCTTTCGTAGGCGTTTTGTCAATCCCGTCCGTTGCGCAGGCTGCAATACATGCTAATGAGTAAAACTGCTTAAATTTAATGGCATTAAAATAAAATGTACACGATGCGTTCGCGCAGAGGTGTAGTTAGCAAAGGCGACACCACGAAACGGGTATGGTCTTTAACGAGATTTGGTTGTCATGAGGACACGCAGTCCCCAATGCTGAGAGCAAAGGTTTAGATAAAACATGATATGCTTCTCCGTCCGGGTACTGAAATCCTCAACTTCTCTCTCATCTTGTTTCATTCCTCACTTGTATTTTCTTACTTCGCACGTCTAACTTCTCATTTCTCAATTCCCACTTCCCACTTCCCACTTCCCACTTCCCACTTCCCAACCCTCACGTCTCTTTTCTCATTTCGCATGTTTTACTTTTCAACTCTCGCGTCTCACTTCTCTTGTAGGCCGGGAGCCAAGTCCAAATCTCAGGATGTCTGATAATTGATATATTGAGCAATCGCAGAGTTTTAATGACCACCCTCTACTCGAGCCCTATTGACCACAGGGGGCCAGAAACCTCTTTTTCAGCCTGAAATGAAATAAATTGGGGAAGGCGGCGGTGTATGATTTAGCGATTTGTTCCAATTCAATTCCATAGTGTGAACCATCGATTGCCCCCAAAATGAAACCATTGTCGACCGCCTGACAGGTTAGTGTCAAGACTGAATATTTAAAAGTCCTGTTAAGTAATAAAGTGGCCACTTGTTTCACATAAAACATTTTACATGGCCATAAGCGTCCAATTGATGCCAAGGTGACCTCTCTGTTTCGAAAAGTGTACCCGCTGTGGGTGAAAATGTTAACTCATCCGCTAAATCACCGACAGTTTAATTATTCTACCTATTATTGACCATGTAGCGTGTGTTATATAATTTTGAAACGATGCATCCCTAGGCGTCAAATCGTGGACCTTATTTCCTCATTTAATTACGGAGGATACCCCGGGCACCTGGGGGTAATACGGTTCCCACAATATCTGCCAACTTATCTAAATGTGCTGTATATGGTGGGGAGTGATCCAGACACTTAATGGATACTCTTGGCGATCGCATAGCCAAATACCAGGGGTTGAGAGACCATTGAGGAGCGAGGAACTAAGAGGACATGAACGCTTCTGGATCAAATACCAGGGGTTGAGAGACCATTGAGGAGCGAGGAACTAAGAGGACATGAACGCTTCTGGATCAAATACCAGGGGTTGAGAGACCATTGAGGAGCGAGGAACTAAGAGGACATGAACGCTTCTGGATCAAATACCAGGGGTTGAGAGACCATTGAGGAGCGAGGAACTAAGAGGACATGAACGCTTCTGGATCAAATACCAGGGGTTGAGAGACCATTGAGGAGCGAGGAACTAAGAGGACATGAACGCTTCTGGATCAAATACCAGGAGTTTAGAGACCATTGAGGAACGGTGAACTGGGAGGAAATTGACGCTTCTGGATCAAATACATGGATTGCATCTAGTTGTTCATGTAATTGAACAACGCAATCAAAATATCGAACCCGACGAGTACAAGGATGTTATAAGCGGAATGTCAACCTGTTTTTCCGTGCAGATCAGCGAATTATTATCGATTCATCATATACTACGAACACTTTATGAAACACGTTGAAAATGCGTGTCCTGGTTCGGAGCAGCTATTGAGTGCTATGGTTATCGACGGACAACATTCAAATTCAGCAACACTGAATTAAAATAATAAAAGACACTGCTTTGAAGAGGCTAAATACGAAATCAGGTTATGGTTCATCTTCTGATGGAATCTGAGATATCATCATTAATGACCCAATTCCACATTTTGACCGCACACGCCAATGGAAGAGTTTGTAGAGGTTATAAGGAAAATGGTTGATCGCACATGCAGCAGTGGAGAGAGGCAACAAAGATACATAGAATCCCGCGAACTCTCTTGGTCCAAGGATCAGGTGAAATGAACGGTCAAAGCTTTCCAGAGCTTTCTCAATCCATTTCAACCCATCCCTTCGTGATCATTCCTTATGTCACAGAAACTGTGATCAGAGGTAGAAGTCATTCGACAGGTCCTAGGTGACACCATAGAAGAACATGGACATGTTGACGAAATTACAAATGAAACCCACAGTGTGGACGGTTAGGATGATGAAGAGAACAAGAAGAACGATGATATTAATCATAATCGCGGAGTTCAACGAACTCATCTTCTACCTCTGTTCTTGAAGCGACAAGGGATGTAGTCTGTCATTGAGTATCTACGTCTGAACTCAGATAGATATATTGGTTGGTTTTCATCTAGTGTTTTATCTAGACTTTCACTTGTACGTTTAGTCGTTTGATGACATGACATATCACTTTAGTTCTTGGTATCTTTCTTATATTTCGTGGGGATTATCACCATCTTCCCGTTTTCCCATGCTGTGGTTTTAGTGTTTCTGATATGTATTTAGTGTACACCTTAGCAACTGTCTTAGAAAAGTATCTTCGCCTGTTTTAAATGTATCGATTATATGTCCGTTGCCTGACGTTATCCAATTCGTCATATAATTATATGTTACTTCTTTCGGCTTGGTGTGAATTATGGTACTCGTTTGTCACTGTCATATAGTTCGGTGTAGAATTTCTATATTAGCTTTATGATGTATTTTTATCATAGATATATTTACCCTGGTTTTCTAAAAGTGGAATTAGTCTGCATGTTTTCATATATGTATTCTGTTCAGCAAAGTAATGCATGGAAAATCAGCTGAAGGAATTACTGTCCATACCATTGTGCACTAAAGCAATAAAACGGCTTTATAATGAGTATATTTTTAATCCTACCACACATCACTATATTAGAAGATAACGTCTGAAATTGAAATCAGGAGATGCAGAGTTTCAAAATGAGATACTACATGCCATATGGTCAAGCATTGTAAGTTTGATTTTCGGAACCTGTAAACGCACTGACCTTGATATTTACCGTTGACCTTGACCTCCAATATAATGCAAATGCGCACAATCAAACTGAAAAACATGAATTCATGCTTATGATCAATAACATAAAGATACAGTAGCGTATTAGAAGACCAAACATTCAATAATTAAAATGTATGTGATTTAGGGGGCGCATTAGGGTTTTCACCCACAGCAGGCGTAAGCATATGAGGAAACAATGTCCATATGAGATGCTATGTGCAGTCCACATTATCAAGCATAGATTGATTTTCGCGCATTGATCTTGAATTTTACCTTTGATTTTTACCTTAAAATATAATTCAAATGCGCACATTCAAATTGAATTACATTGAAAAATATTAATTCGATAGTTAGATCATGATTATCATAAATGTAATGTAGACAGTAGCGCATTAGAAAACCCAACATATGATAAGTAAAATGTATGTGATTTGGGTGGTGGGTTAGTCTTTTCACCCACAAAGAGGATAATATGTGATAAATAAAAATACATGCAAATATCCATTTATAACACCAACGTATCAGACACCGGAGGGTTTTATTTTGTATTTTTGTTTAGGGTAGTGACTGCCAATTGTTGTATTTCTACAGCTACAGCTTGGCCCCACTGTGACAACGTATTTGAATTTACAGGTCCGGGAAGAGTTTTCTGGCCCGTTGAAGCCAAATGTCCCCGAGTTTTGATTGGTCATTTCCACCCAGCGATGGCCCAGTGTATCAGTCATCAGGAAATACTAATAATATTAGCTGGACTTGGCTTCCGGCTTGTTGGTCCCCGTCCCCGTTCCCGTCCGCGTCCCCGTCCCCGTCCCCGTCCCCGTCCCCGTCCCCGTCCCCGTCCCCGTCCCCGTCCCCGTCCCCGTCCCCGTCCCCGTCCCCTGTCCCCGTCCCCGTCCCCGTCCCCGTCCCCTGTCCCCGTCCCGTCCCCGTCCCGTCCCCGTCCCCGTCCCCGTCCCCGTCCCCGTCCCCGTCCCCGTCCCCGTCCCCGTCCCCGTCCCCGTCCCCGTCCCCGTCCGCGTCCCCGTCCCCGTCCCCGTCCCCGTCCCCGTTCCCGTCCGCGTCCCCGTAGAT
>JAODUO010001332.1:160000-180000 GCA_025642075.2 Ridgeia piscesae | reverse complement strand
TTGTCCACCCTTGCCTGGAGAAACATACATTTAATTTTAAATACAAGAACCCACATTGTTAAGCCTCCTAAGCATACTAATCTGCAAATGATATTATGTAACGTCGACATCAAATAATATGATGAAATGCAATTGTCTGTTATACAATGTACTGACTATATATTTTGTTTGCGCCTTCTACATAAACTATCAATGTTAGGGATAATATGAACTACAGCAACAAAATAAGACAGCTAGCAATTATAAACATTGTTGTGTTGGTATGGTAGGGCTTATTATAAATTATCAGGTTAGGAATTAATTAGCGAGTAGGTGTTTAGACCAGAGATGAGCTAAGTAGTGGTAGAGGAACCAGAAACCACATGTCAATAATTACCAGTAGTCTAGTCAATGTCGTTATCATTAAGTATGCTTGGTGGAAATATGAAGACCCCCCAAATCACATGATAATAATTACCAGTAGCCTAGTTGATGTCTTTGTCTTTGTGTATGCTTGGCGGGAATTATTGGTTAATTTGAATGTGTAGTCAGGCTAGCTTAGATATAGAAGATTGTGAGAATAAAGTTGAGGGAGTTGGTCAGCAGGAGCTGAACATGCAGGGTGTCTGTCTGTGTGTGGTCACACTAAAAAGTATTGTGTTATAACTGGCTGGACATCTATGTAGATGTGATTAGTGCAGTGGGTCGTAATTTGAGGATATAATAAAGTGGATTGTAGTTTTAATCTTGTTTGGACTTCTTTTAATTGGTACCTCCCCTCTTGGCACTGTATATCTAGGTCATTAACATGGCTGTGCATCTCTATTACTACCCTATACATGTGTTTTCTATTAACCCAAGTGAAACCCAGCAGGCCAGTTGATCATTAATATTATTTTGTCTGGCCCCAGTGGGGCATGCACTAGATAGTGGATACATCCAGTTCATACTTTGTCACAGTTTGTTAACCCTAAGTTACTTATACAATGTCAATGTAATGTTATGCTAACATGGTACATCGTGAATACTTACTTAACTACAATTAATTAATGGTTACAGATAAAGTCATACCTACATCCATGAGCTGAGAGTGAGAATAAAACTTGTCATAATACTAAATATTAACTAACACTAGTTGTCAGAATGTTGAGACTATCCAGTGATACCCAATTCCTTTGTAGGACATTATCATAGTACGATGATAGCAAAAACACAATTTTGGGTAATCATTTGTGTGACACTCACCAGTATAAGCTGTAAGGTATCTTGCTCAAGTCACATGAAACTTTCAAAGCAACAGAGACATATATAACAGCATCTCGTATAACCACTGTGAACTGCAGCCTTGTGATGAAGAAATAGTCCCTGTCACTTTCATTCACTAACGTTATGAGGATGACTAAGTTATGCAAATAAGTTTAAAGTGGTAAACTGGAAAGTATGTTTCGACAATAAAATTTTCATCAAGGTAGGCATATAAATACATGACTTTTTTCCTGGTTACACAGTGTAGACAAGATACACGATTTTAGAGAGCAATACTGGTTTATATTATATTAAGTTGTTTTAATGTTTTAACCACAATCATGGAATTTAAGATTTACCACACTGATACACTGTGAAAGACGGTTCTGTTTTTTTGGTAGTAGCAATAAAGTGGTTTAGCCAAAGGTATATAGAATATTAGTCCTACCAGTATGCGCTGAGGCCTGAGCATCTGTGTGAATAGCCTCTGCCCTTCGGGAAGTGTCATTGCACGTAATTTTCAATTCCAAGTCCAATTAAATTTAATGGGACACCATAAAAACAAGTTTAGTTGTACTCGAGTATCTACTGAATTTCTACTTATACGCTATGCGATCCGTGAATCAAAAAATCCTTCACGCATGACATATATTCCGCATGCGCGATATGCGTTTAGACGAATCCTGGACTGGGTCGAATCTGGGACCACGACACCGCCACACACCTCCCCGTTTGCTGCGCTCTGCAGGCGGGTTACTGCTAGAGGTGCCCATAGTCAACCTGGAACGTTTCGGCCGCCGTGCATTTGCATGTGCAAGACCCACTCTATGCAACAAACTTCCAAGGAACATACGTGACAACAGCAACATTACACAGTTCAAGAAGCAATTAAAGACATTTTTATTTTCCACATAACTAGTTTCACACAACGAACATTATATTTTAGCTAATTTATTATTACGATATATACATATATTATTTATCTTATTTATTTATATTACTATCAGTGCAGAATAGCGGGTTCTAATGTTTTTGTCTGTAATGTGTATGTTTAATATTCATTTTTTTAGAATTATATAATTTATACATAGCCAATTTTACACGGTTTTTATCATAGTGTCTCATTACTTTATATTATTATCATTATTACTGTCACCATTACTTTAATCAGTATATGCAAATTTACATGTATGTACACACCCGTGAACGGGCGTTGGTCTCCACAGCCACAGTGGAAATGTTTCCAAGACGGACTCGTGATCAAGATAAATGTCCCAGAATCAATCAATGTCACAATAACAGGTCGTAACATCGTCTGTTCCCAGCCCCACGTCGAGGTGTTGGTTCGAAAGACCGCGTGGTCGCAATGCGAAGTAAATGGACATTGCCTCGTCTGTCAACTGAGCACAGCCACTGGTCCAGAGAACGACGGACTGGACTCGTGTGTCTCCAAGTCTACGTGTGACGGAGAAGATTGTCTCCACGTGTACGTTCAGATACGGAACTTGCAGGAACAGTGGGAGGTATACGAAATCGGTCTGAAATAGACATTGATTGATTGACCAAGTCAAACGAAACACTGACTAAAACACGCGCGCACACATCACAGCTACACTGTGCTACGCAAGTAGTTCCCTGACACTTAGCGTACGTGCATATTGGAGTAATATTTAAAATGGCGGGATACCTTAACTGTATTATTCAGGTTAAGAAATTTCTTGGCATAATCGTTTCTGATTATTGACCTTGTATTAAATGTCGTTGGCTATATTATGTTAATTAAGTAGTTGATTAGTACTTATTTAATGTGATTGTCAGCATGATGATGTAATCCCATAGGAAACATTGTGCTATTTAAGTAGTTGGTTGATATTGACTTATTGTATTTGTCAGCATGATTTGTAATGCCATAGGACGTATTGTGATATTACGTAGTTGGTTGATACTTATTAAGTATGATATGCAGCAAGATGATACTTGTAATTATTTATAAACGAAGTCATAACATACACAACGCTCTGATACAAGGACATTAAGAAAACACTGTTTATAAATAATTACAAGTAACGTTGACTGTGAGGTTTTGTTATGTTTATTAATAATAATTGCAAGAAAGGAAGCGTATCAATAAATGATTAACATAAATTATAATATGCATGGTTCACTCATAGGTTAATTCGGCAGTCACCATGTTTACGCTGGTCCAAGTAGACGTTAACCGTTGTCATGCATGTAAGAAGTGCATAAACAACACTCATAAACGAGGTGGAACGATATCCTGAACCGTATATACATTCCAGACTGGCTAGCTGCGGGCCGAAACGTCGCGCTGACTTTAAACATGAACCGCTAACCTTTAACATGAACCGCTAACCTTTGACATATAGAACGACGTTCTGGACTGCTCGACGTTCTGGACCGCCACAACGGAAACGCCTGCCAGCACGTGACTATTCACGTACCGAAAATACCGCAAAGGTGGGATATTTTATTAAACCAGTATAGAGTAGACATTTACTGATTCGGTGGTCCGCCAGAACTACAAATCAAGATCCGCCCAAACAGAAAACCGACCAATATCCACATTCAAGTTTAGTATCGCATATTATAGATGGAAACTATTTCTTTGTGCACAGGTAAGACATGGCCGATAATGAACGACGAGTTTACAGGGACCGCCGCGGTTAGGTCAATGGATCGTCGTTGTCTATCAACTGTATCTGTCAGAGACCATCAACCGAAGCTGAATGCATACATCTCTAATGTAAGTAGAGTATACTTTGTGTCCTCCAGGTGGAGTGACTGGAGTAATCCCAGTCAATAGCGGAGGCATATAGGCTAATATAATTGAATTAACATAAAATGCAATGACGCGAAAACACACCAGCTTAGTTTATCACATATTACTACTCCTAGAAATGTGGTACAATTGACAGTATTTACTTATATTCCACCAATAACAATGCTAGTATTTAGGTTTCGTATGGTGTGAGTATTGCTGAAAGTAACTGTTCGTCTTCTTTGTCAATTATATTCAGAGAGAGAGAGAGAGAGAGAGAGAGAGAGAGAGAGAGAGAGAGAGAGAGAGAGAGAGAGAGAGAGAGAGAGAGGGAGAGGGAGAGGAGAGGGAGAGGGAGAGGGGAGAGGGAGAGGGAGAGGGAGAGGGAGAGGGAGAGGGAGAGGGAGAGGGAGAGGGAGAGGGAGAGGGAGAGGAGAGGGTGAGGGAGAGAGAGGGTGAGGAGAGAGAGGAGAGGAGGGAGAGAGGAGAGAGAGGAGAGGGAGAGGGAGAGGGAGAGAGGGAGAGGGAGAGGAGAGGGAGGGAGAGGGAGAGGGAGAGGGAGAGGGAGAGGGAGAGAGAGATAGCGAGAGAGATGTTCTAAGCCACAGATTTGTCACTCAATTATTCACTGTTTAATTCATTCTCCACTACATCCAAGTAATTCCCTGGTATACATAAATATGTATCGTCTGCCAACGTAATATGAAATATAACCTGAGAGGCACTACTAATATAATTTACATAGATGAACAATAGTGAAGGCCCTAATATTGACCCATGTGGATCGCCACATTTTACAATGTTTAGGACAGAATTAGTGCTATGAAATGTTACTGTTTGCTTTCTAGTAGCTAGATAACTTTGTATTCGCTTGAGCACATTATATTTGTATAAGCGCTAAAGCGTTACATTGTTACAACGTGTCAAATAAATTAAACGCCAAGCCACGATGCAATGATTCACTTTGTTTCACGCTCGATCGATCTACTGACCGACCTATCCCACCAATCCAAACCCACCTACCAGGTCGGCAAACCCATACCCACATCAGCAAGCAGCTCATTCCTGTATTCCTGTGTGACCGTAACGTAACCTCTCGATAAGGCAAACTCTTGGTAAGACTAATGGTGCTCCGGGACTTGCGATCCCCACCAACTTCCCAATATTCCAGAGCAGACACTACAACTGTGAAAACAGACTTGAATGTGCACAGTGCATTGGCACAACTGGCCCATCTCGTCTCACAGAGGCCAGAGCGACTGAAGTTTGGTCCTGTTGTTCATTCATACCAGTTTTGTTCGTCTAACTCTAGTTTAGTCTGTAATACCCGCGACCTATTAGAGGAGTAATTCAAGCAGAAATCGATCTTTTGGAGTGTGACCATCATGCTTCTCACCAAATGCTTTGTCCTGGCATGTACAATTTACATGTGTTCTTTGCAGTGCGTGTAAATGGTATCAGGGATCTGCTGTCTGAACCGTGCTTGGAGTCCACGGTGCATGCCAGCCATGCTTGCAGCATCATCATATCCTGGACTTTGCATCATTGCTACTATAATCCCATATTCTACATAGGTAACTATACACTTTGTAGCAACGACTTCGCCAGTTGTGCTCGCAGTTTAAACAATTCCAAGAAATGCGTAAGTCACCTGAAGCCAGTTTGTGTTTTTTACGCGGCTGCTGCATTTACAGGACAGCCTACTATCGATCTATTCCGTACACTACGTCTGGTAACTTACTACAATGTTGTCAACATTTTACCAAATTGTTACAAGTGAATGATGATGTTTTCGTTGCCAAAGAACATATTTTGGCAATACTCTGGGCACCTTTCAAACTGGGCATTTTGCGGTTCCCTTTATGATGTATGTGCCTACGTGCATGCGTGCTTATGTGCGTATGTTCGTACAACTAGCAACGTTTCTGGCTGGCCTCGTCTAACGTTTCCTAAACCGAGCGAAACCGTCAATGTATATTGTATTGTGACTCACTTACACGTGACGGTATCTATCTATCTATCTATCTATCTATTATATATATATATATATATATATATATATATATATATATATATACTCGAGGATGCCTGGGCAGGCATCTGAAAGCAAATAATATATAAATTATATTTATTGTTGATATATTTATTGTTGATACATTCAAATGCAAACTCTTACAAACATTGTCGCATACCCACTTACAGAGACAGAAGATTCACACTGTCACCTCCATGTTGGTTTCTGTCATGAATCATGACACTGATTCAAAATCGGTGTTGTGTACACTAAGAACAGTGTGGTAAAACTGCACTACTAAAATGTATGATATAGTAAGACAAATCTAATTTGTATATTTATTTTTTTCCAGAAAATGCAATCGACGAAAGAAAAACCGGTGAATGTGAACATTGACACGCAACATGCTTGAATTTTCAACACTGGAATAACAACATATTATATACACTGAGTGTGTAGTGCCCCGTGAACATTGGCATACAATGCGCTTGGATTTATGACACTGGACTGACAATATATGCAATGAGTCTGTAGTGTCTTGTGAACATTGGCATGTGGATATATCAGTGCTTTGAACAATGATACACATTGAAACCTGGTGGTGTACTTGGTACCTGATGTGGTTTATGAACATCGATACACTTCACTTGGCACTGACTGCTACTGAACTTAAATATTATAAACATTGAGTCAGCAATGCATTACATTTTTACAGTCAGTTCTCATTACATGCAATGAAGCTGATTGGTTGTTGTACTTCTATTTCACTCGTTTCCCATGTATACATGTCGGCTGCATACTGTGAACAATATAGAATATTATTTCATATTAAAATGCGAGACATTGTACAAAACAAAGTTGATCGCAGTATTATTGGGTTTACTTTGTACTGTGATACCGTATATAAAGTTAAAGAAATATTACACTGGACATAAAATACTGGCAATTAGGTCAAGGTTAAAAGTTAATATACAATTTTGTTGGAAAACATGTACACATTTTCTGCTTCAATAATTCAAAACATGTTACAATCAATGTGTTGCACTTCATAAATTAAATAGGATATTTGCAAAAAATATATAGATCAATGGTCATTCTAGGTCAATTAACTAGATCGTCAAGGTCACAATACAATTGCCCACATTCATTGATTAGTTATGATTAATTTTAGCACTGAAATTATTCACAATAACAATATTCTGACAAATACAATTACGTCAAGGTCAACTTTAAAAAGAAATGTCATTGATGGTTCACACTCTGATCGATATGCCATTATTTTGACTATATGAACATAAATGATCCATTTCAACAACATGTATGTGGAATTACAAACTATTCAGTTCATGAATTGCACTTAATATAATTAGGTCATCTCTCAATATAGATCACCTGCCAGCATTAGTCAGTTATCTAGGTGACGCCAAGGTCATATCAAGGTCACGTGATATTGGGGGTCAATACTTGGTTATTAATATTTGATGTTACATAAATACCTTATTAGAACAATATTCTGGCCAATACAATTACGTCAAGGTCAACTTAAAAAAGTCATATCTTTTGGTTTCATTGTCTGCCACATGGCGGCAGCACAAATTTCAGGTCACAGAAAATGGATATGAAAACTGTGGACACAATGACCTGTTTTTCTGACTCTAAAATGTCGAATAACTTTGTTAATAATAAAGCTATTGAAAAAAATCAAAACGTGTTGTAAACTACATAGCATACACTATCACACGAAAGTGTTTAAATGATTCTATGACAATTGTGAATTTTTTTTGATGTACCTAAGGCAATGGTTCGCCGTTCCGCCCCACGCGATTTTACTTTTGCACAAATTGCCTCCCAAATGTGTTTCTTCCGTTTATTCGTTACGGAGTTTGTCAGCCTGCTCTGGAGAACTGACGCATTCTCGCCAAACTCTTCGAGCAGGGAACTCACTTCTTCGTCACTGAAGTTGGCCTTCCTCTCCCTCTTATTTTATTTGTAGGAACGCCGGTGTCGCTTGTGGCTTCCATAATTCTAGGAGGACTGTGGGAAGGGGAATCCCGGGGGTTGTCCGCATCATGACGGTAATCTTACCACGTGACAGATTTACGGCCGTACATAGTTAAGAAATAGGTTAAGTTCGCTACATGAAACCCGCGTAGCTTAGTTTTACGCAACTATATATACTTAGCTACGCAAGAATTGGAATTTAGCAGTAAGTAAACGCGTAGTCTAAGTACGGCTTATGAAACTGGCCACTGCTTCGTCAACAACAACATGAACGATATTCCGGTCTAAGTTCGCGAATAATCCTACGGCCTACCAGAAGCCATGCCACGCACACGTTGCACAACTTATATTCCACTTATCGAGATCACAGTGGCCCTTTTCCTGCAACAAATGTTAAGCGACGTAATAATGATGATAACAATGAGAGGAACACAAATACGAAGAAAATAAGGAAACATATCCTGCCTGCATACACATTTACCTCGTACGTATCTTTGTTTTCATGTGGGAATTGACGTCATTGCCCATTGTTACGTCAGTCCAGCGGGCTGCATGACGCAACTACCGGTCAATGTCATGCTATATACGCATGGGCCAATTCCATATTGCATTGGTAAATAAATAAGATTAAATAAATCAGTACAAAATGTGTATGGTATAAAAACGTATACAGCGCATTAAGAATTAGCATTCAAAATTAAAATGGCAGAGGGTATAAACGATTTCTTGAATAGGTTCTACCTCTAGACACCCAGGATCTGTCACAACCGTGCTCACCAACCTTAACCTCGACACATTAGAACATAGATGACGGGACCAAAGACTCAAATTTATGTACCGAATCTATCCCAGCCCTTCCCACCGAAACATTCTTCCGGCCCCAAAAAAACAAACAACACATTCAGCCTATAAGCACTTCCCAGACCATGTATCCTCAAATGTCATACAACTAAAAACCAACAACACCAGACCTACAGCCCACACTGAACAATTTAAGAATACATGTTGTGTAAAAAAAAAATAGTTGACTGGAACCAACTTATCGAGTCGCAGGTCCAGGCTGAAACCATAACAAGAGTATATTTGTGAAGGATCACTGTCTAGATAACTGTGCCCTCAATGATGAAAAATAGATCATGTGCAACCTCATCTTCACACTAGTCTGAGTGTATGTGTGGGCATATTTGAATGCTGTTGAATAATCATGCAAAATACTTGCTTTAGAGAAAGAATCGCTATCTCTTGTACACAGACGACTTCAGCATCTTAGAATGCTGAACATGCATATTGTCAGAGACGTACAGTTATGGTTTCTATTAAAACCCTTAAAAACGTCTACAGTTGGTTATCTTTATATCTTTATGTTGGTCTTGTTACCATGTCAGTCTTGTACATGATACCATTGTGAAAATACAACTTAAACGTAGTAAATACACCACATCAACATGGATCAACGCAAGGCATGACATTCCCCTATTTAGATGAGATTGATATGTTTGGAGGACTGGGGATATTTTAGTTCAACAAAACACCACTAGAGCTCTTATGTAATTTTTATTTGACACAAACTGCATTAGGAGTAAAGAATGCACCACGCATACATGTTCAATATTGTCAGTGTGAATTGAGCTGGTGACAGCAACAACAACCGTGTATGATTGTATCCACTAAGCACCCCCGTTTGAAGACAACTGTAAAAACATCTTTGAATTTCACGATGTCACAACAATCGATCACTCCATGAAAATAATGCTTCGATATCAAATGATCCAACAGTCAACAAACATCAATACTGCTATGAAATATACTACTTCTGTGCAGCACTGACACCAACAATACATGCTGCGTAACTATGTATAACATGTTTGCATAACCTATAAAAAAAACCAATACCAGAACTAAGCTAAAACCAATGTACAACAAACAATACAATACAGCCATCAGATGTATATATCAGTATAAATATTGGCAAAACCATTACTAACAAACTAGTTCTCCATCTGCACTCATATCACACATCATGAAAACAGGACGGTTTCTTCGCAAGCAATGTCACTTCCACCAGGCACCGTAAGGCACTATTACATAGCAAGACGTCCCCACAAACACTTGGCAAACAGCTGAGAATATCTTTGTGACATATGCTTCATTGGTATGTTATCACATCATATGTCACAACAATCACATATATAAAATATTTACCGTTTTATAACCAGTAGTCTTGGGAATGTATCTCAGTTTGTGCAAACGCCCAGAAAAATCTGCTGCAAATATTTACGTAGTGCAAATTTACAAATATCTGTTGCAAAACTGGAAAGATGTTTACCATTGGCACTACAATTTTTTTACAAACATTTCCATCACACTTTATAACACAACAGCAGCGCTGTAGATTTGCTATGTGGTAGGGCTGATGTTTGTAAAGCAGCGCTACTGTAAACTGTCTTGAGTAGTGGGTAGAGCTGCATTACAAGGCACTATTGTAAACTACCTTAGCTTTGCAAAGCTGCACTAGACAGCACTAGTGTAGACTTTTTGAATAGTTGGTAGAGCTGCATTATAAGGCACTATTGTAAACTACCTTAGCTTTGCAAAGCTGCACTAGACAGCACTAGTGTAGACTTTTTGAGTAGTGGGTAGAGCTGCATTACAAGGCACTATTGTAAACTACCTTAGTTTTGCAAAGCTGCACTAGTGTAGACTTTTTGGATAGTGGGTAGACCTGCATTACGAGGCACTATTGTAAACGGAGGTTTGGAAAGCTGCACTACAAGGAACAATCATAAACCATCTGAGGTTTGTGAAGCACTACTGCAAATGGTTTGGGTAGTGGATACATCTGCACTATTGTAAACTATCTGAGGTTTGTAAAGTTGCACTACACAGCACCACTGTAAACTGTCTATGTAGTGGGTAGATGTGCAATACAGTAAACTTTCTTAGGTATGTACAGCTGCACTACACAGCACTACTCTCAACAATCAGTGGTGGACAAACATGCACTACACAGCACTGATGTATATTATACTGTAGAGTATTACAGCTATCCAGGAACATCTCAGCATTTGTAGTTGTTCCAGTGATTTTTCCACCTGACGTCACACGTCTATGGGGTGTGTGTAGTCCCTCTCTCTCTCTCTCTCTCTGAGGGTGATCTCCCCAACCTCCCTGTCTCCCTGCTACCTCGGCACACACCTGGGGAAAGGAAACAACACTTCAGGTGAGTCAACTTTTAAAACGTTCTCAAAATTTAATTGTTTTCATTTCAAATTACTTCTGAAATATTCACACAAACTTGTTTAATACCTCAGGAATCAATTCAAATTATTTCAAAACTTGGTAATACATGAAAACGATGTATGTGTTTATGTGTTTGTGTTGTTGATTTTCATTGTTCTCTCAAAAAACATAACCAACCAATTCCAACTCAGTAGGTTAAAGGCTAAATATTGGCCAATAATTGGCTTTGTCAATTTGCCATAAGCAGAGAGCAAAATCAGTTGTTTGAACAAAATTAACTCATATATGCCATGGATAACAGTTGAATAATTCACACATTATATATTTGAACATTAATCCATACCCACTAAGTATACAAATGCCTCGACAAAACCAAACAGATGAACGGAATTTTTTTTTATAGTCTTGACCCTTTTATCTTAAAACATAAATGTTACTGATAATATTTCTGTTTCACAGTAAACTATACCTGTATATTCTTAGACAGTAAACATACACTATCTAAGAATAATTTTATATCACATATTATAGAACAAATACAGTTTACTTCAAGGGTACAGGCATTATTTTTGTGTAATAATTACTATTAGATTTGTTCTACTGTTTCGATGGTTTGGCGTCTTTATTGGAGTATCATAACTACAGTCATTGTCCAGAGAATAGGCCACAAAAATAAATGCAACAACATAAAGAAAATACTGCATTTTAACAGGGCTGACAACAGATAAGAATTTGACCTTTCGTATGTGTAGCCTGTAGCGCCCTCCCAGGGCTGTCACTGTTCGGCACGAGCCGAAGGTCAGGCTTGAAGGTCAGCGTTCCCGTGGATGAACTTGTGACTGTTGGCTACAGAAGGAATGACACTTCATCACAAACCTGGGCAAGTTCTGATCAATGGCAGTACTAAAATTAAGCCGCACTTTTGAATTGTTTAAATTTCTCTCTCTTTATAACAACATAATTTTGAGTGTTTGTTTCAAAACTTATCTGCAGCTGAATACAATAACATTATATGGATACCAATGTTTGTACCAAACAAGCAATTTTTTTCATGAATCAGCATCATTGGTACAAATTTATACTGTCAACAGCCAATAAGAATTTCAATAAACACCGCACATCTTGTAATGTCAGATGTTCACACCTTTTACACTGTTTTTCTATAATGTTACGTATTATGTCCAGTGTTTGAAAATAAACATATGATTGAGTGACTACTATTCTAACATTTCATAGTTTAAAAAAGGGTAGGCATGTAAAATAATTATCTGTTCCCAATCAATCATTCATGATGAATCACATTTTAATGTCTTCTTAATTGCTTTTTTGGGGGCATCAACCCCACAAAGTTCATCTCCCACCACTGCAACTTCACAATTCTTATTTTTGTCATTCTTTCCATCCTGTGTGTTACACGAGAGGACGGAAGGAAAACAGGAAACATTTTAATGATTAGAATAAAAACGCCAAACTACAGCTGTAGCTGGGCACAGACTGGGCTGGGCTGTACAACTACAAGCAGAATGAGTGAGGTGACACTGAGACTGAGAGGGTCAGTTCTTATACAGCATGATTTCAGCCCTTAGGACTACTCAAAGTGCTTTAAGCTTTACTCCCTGGCAGACAAGATTAATCAAACACCATGCCAACTTTTCTGGGAAGCTATAAGCCATGCTGCAATTAATGAACAAAGACTATTTGTACACCTACGTCTGCCACCATATGGAGCGACATTGAGTGAATAAACTTGTTCGTGGTTCAACACAACAGTACAAGATTGGTACCCAAGTTTTCTGGAATGAATTCAATGCTAGAGGATAAGAGAGCACATGGGAAACAGAAGAGATGAATAAGGAGCAAAATTAAGATAGACAGATAGTGTGACAAGTCTCAAGGGGGCATGGCTGGACAGACGAGTGTGGGAGAAAATGGCCGAAGAGGACAGGGAGGGTGGAGAAGTATCAGCAAGAGGGTGGAACAGATCGAGTAGTGTGACAACGCCTGGCAAGGGATTGGGGAAAGTAAAAAAAGAATATTTCTCTCGTACTGTGTGTTCTTGCAGGAAGTCATGTCATATGCTGTCGGCCCACTCAAGGAGTACAGCGGTGTCTCTGGGCACTGGGACATCACTGCTGTTGAGCAGCAGGAGGACTCGCTCCAAATGAAGGGGGGTGTTCCTGGGGACACAGAGGCAGTGGTCACGACAAGTCAGGTCTCGTAAGTGACCGGCTACAGCTAAGTGGGAATTAAGGCACAAAATATTTCATTGACACCGTTATATCATTAAGTTGTTTATATATATATATATATATATATATATATATATATATATATATATATAGTTTAATCAATATACTTTTTCATTTTAGCATATTGAAGAATAATAAGTAATGTAAGGACTGTGCTATTTTATTTACTGTTTCATGTATAGGCTTATATTTATAATGTTTATATTATATATATTTATTTTATTTTAATAATAATTTATCATCCATATATACATATATCTATTTTAATACATTGTAATAATTTATCATCCAATTTTAGCTACTATTTGTACATTTGTGTAAAGCATCTGAGAGCAGTACTATTAATTCGGGCGCTATACAATTTTTTTTAATTATTATTATTATACATAACTTATATTGTTTTACAGTTCTACATGTAGAAAAGCAGCTGAGTTTAGGGGGCACCTACTTGTAGACAAGCAGCTGAGTTTAGGGGACACCTACTTGTAGACAAGCAGCTGAGTTTAGGGGGCACCTACTTGTAGCCAAGCAGCTGAGTTTAGGGGGCACCTACTTGTAGACAAGCAGCTGAGTTTAGGGGGCACCTACATGTAGACAAGCAGCTGTGTTTAGGGGGCATCTACTTGTAGACAAGCAGCTGAGTTTAGGGGGCACCTACTTGTAGACAAGCAGTTGAGGGTCTCCCGGCAGCAGCTGCTTCTGTTTCACTCTCGCCTCATGAAGCATGGCAAGAAATGTGTTGATGTGGGTTGTCAACTTCTCCACCAGAGGGCGGTAGTCTAGCTGGCTCTGTGGCAGGGGTCCTCTGACTGGAGCGATGTCCTCGTCTAATGGAGGCCAAAGGTCATGGAACATTACAAAAAGTCCACTCAAAATGTATGTATTACAGTGTACTGTCATTCAAAATGTGTGTATTACTGTCCATTCAACATGTGTGTATTACTGTCCATTTAAAATGTATGTGTTACTGTCCATTTAAAATGTGTCTATTACTGTCCATTCAAAATTAAATAGTAACTGGTCCACTCCCCCAATGGGATCAAATGCGTTCTATCTCACTCAATCTCGGACGTCTCGTCAATTTAGTATTTCGTATGGTATAAAAAAAACAGTTTTAAATTTTGATCCCATCAGTATGATAGCACTGTATGTCCGAAGAGATCCAGCTCTAATGTATAAACTCTATTCTTACTGTCTTTTCAAAATGTGTGTATTACTGTCTTTTCAAAATGTGAGTATTACTATCCATTCAATGTGTGTGTATCAATATCCATTCAATATGTGTATTACTATCAATTTAAAATGTGTGTATTACTGTCCATTTAAAACATTTGCATTACTGTCCATTCAAAATACTGCATTACTGTCCATTTAAAACATTTGCATTACTGTCCATTCAAAATACTGCATTACTGTCCATTTAAACTATGTGTATTACTGTTCACTGAAAATGTGTGTATCGTCCATTTAAATTGTGTGTATTAATGTCCATTTAAATTGTGTGTATTAATGTCCATTTAAATTATGTATGTTGTCCATTCAACTTGTGTGTATTACATCCATTTCAAATGTGTACATTAGTGTGTTTAAAATGTGTGTATTACTGGCCATTTAATATTTAACGACATGAAGTAAATTCTGATGATAATCATTATGAAGTTGAACACAATACTTTAATTTATTCACAGTATGCAGCATTTGTGCAACCGAAATCCTGCCAAAGAAGACATTTCAGTGTAGAGAAACAGTTGGGTTCAGGAGGTGTCCGTTTGTAGATTAGCTGCTGGGTTTATGTGGATTAATAAATAACCACATAGCAATAGAAAAGCAGTGGCAGATTGGATAAACTGAATAGTTCGTGAGAAATACAACTGATCTGAAACAAAAAGAAACTTTAGTTTCTTCCATGCAGCAGCACATGAGTTGACAGACTATCTTGCTATCAGCTGAGTAATGTGGGAGCAGTGGTCAGATGATAGCGGGCCAGACTCAGTTGAGGGGACCGTGGTTGAAATCCTACTACACAATGTCGTGCCAAAGTTTGTGCTGTTTCATTCAAGCCACACAGCCTGTGTCCTTTGAAAGAGCCATTGGTTCTTTCTAACTGGTGTATATGCCAGGATACATGAAAGATCCTACACATGTGAGAGGAGTAAAGTCACGTCTGAGGAACATTTGCATGCAGCGCGGCTAACCGGAGAAGGATGGGTCACATAGAAACAAATGGAGACATCATTGTCTGTGACGCAACCTAGTCCTAGTGTATGTGTAGACTGCTTTCTTGTAAGACACCTTCAAATTTGGCATAGAATCTCAAAAACATACATTGTATGTGTACACCACAAATAAACACTGAAAGTTGATAGTACTTTGCAAACAGTGGGACTGTAACGTGTATTTTTCAAAACACAAAAAAAGAGAGTTATTGTAAAACCCTCAAATATCCAAAGATCCTCGGAAAAATCACGCAAGATCACTGTCACACTGGTCTTGTGATGTTTTTTAAATAAAATGTTGCCATTGGCTCTCTCTGGTCTATCCCTGCTGTAAGACTGTTCATTATTCAATCTATACATATTTTGTCTGGGGATTACTTCCATCATTCACAAAATTCACAAAAGGTAATTTTTGACAGTCTCTCGTGTCTTATGTTGCAATGCCTGTGAATGTGATGACAATGGATGGGAAAGACAGGCGAGCTCAAGATCATTGTAAGTGACATTTATTTTTTATTGCTTCGAGCAGAACACAAAATTGTGCATATTGTGATGATCTTTCCCGATCCTATTTTATATCACCATTGTCCACTAAACGGTTTATATAATATAAATTTACAGTCACCCTTTGGTGGAAGATCGGTGATTATGTCAACTATAAATGTGGTGGAAACGAAATAAAACTGAACACTATGGATGACAGCAGGTGAGTCACCAGACATGTGAAGAAAGAGTGCATCTGTCTGGTGGGTGGCCAGGCATGTAACGAGAGAGAATGTCTAATTGGCTCACATTTTCGAGTGGCGACGTCAAGCGATCGTGTTTGGTACTAGTTCAGTACTCAACAGTGATAAAATATCGACGTAACGCCACAGTAATCTACGGCCTGTGCGTAACCGTCAACTTTAGTTTTAAAATAGCACAATTTTGATTTGTGAATTTTATTCTTCACAGGAATTTAAATGATTTCATTTTATGACCTAGCGTGTGTGTATGTAATACGAGTTATTAGAGGGGAAGGTTCGCGGCTGTAAGAGGTCGTTTTCATAATTAGATAAGAAAGTAAGACATTGTTTTGCGCCACTAGAAAGAACAACACAATGGCGACCACGGTGCGATTACCCAGACGCTGTGATGCAGTAGCACTTTTTAACCCCTCAGACCGGATTTGAAATAACAAATAAAATAAGAAAACTGTTTATTAGATATTATTAAAAAAACGATTCAAAATGAGGATACTTTTTATCAGATATTTTTTTTATGATTTCAAATTAAACTTATACTGAAACATGTCACACATAAAATAAACATATTAGATAATTTTATTGTTGTTAATGTGTTGTCTCATTTTTTTATTTTCTACTTTTTATTTTGTGTATTTTAGTTTTACTATTTTTTATCAAAGGCATACATGCTATATGGACATTACTTATTATGATATGTATAAAAGTATGAATTGATCCAAAACATCAAAATAACCAAACCCCTCACGAGAGACCACCCCTCTTTTAAGACCGCACCACTCTGATTTGGGGGGGTCTTAAATGAGGGGTTCTACAGTATTTAATTATTACACGTCCCACTATGTGAAAATGACACTTACTGTTTATACAGTCTGTGTTGTCGTAGCTTAGTGTGTAGTTAGGCCAACACTGACACATCTTCTGGTTTTCATCACAGACACTGTTCCAGCCACAATCAATGTCTTCACTGCAAGAGGAGGTGGCTGAAAATAGATATGGTCAACTATCTCATCGCGAAGCCACCAGTGGAAGCACATTCATGTAGCATTATTTAAATCCCAAAGGACTGGCTGTGTGAGGAGCTCGCTGAAGGAATGTGACCAATGGGGTGCCTTGGACTCCACTTTAAGGACATCTGCAAATGTCATGAAAATGGCCGACATCAACATCTGGGGACACATAGCTGACAACCGGTAAACCTGGTCCATCATGGTGTGGCGTACGGAAGGCAGAGGTGACCAAGTGCAGGCACATGGCTGACAGCAGTCACGCGGAATGAGAGAATTGCACTGGTTCAAGAACCTTCCCAGTTTCTCCATTGCCAATGTGGTTGAGACTGCCATTTCAGAACTGGATTATATAGTCACTCCAAAATGTACAGTATAACTCTTCAAGTGCTACGCCTATGTGCCGATGATGACGATTTAGCAGTTAAAATGTTTTAGTGGCGATTGTCCATAATTAATTTGCAAACAGAAAATGCGCTTAGTATAATAAGTAATAATAATCATGTAAATGATATATACAATTAATTTGAGTTACCAGTTAAGAAATGTCTCGGCTTAGAATACACAACTAGTTGTTTCTAATCAAAGCTAGGAAAACTTCATTATGATCTAAGATATATTCATAAGTTTACATATATAATTTTCTAAATCATTTCTAACTACCATTTACCATTAGCACCCTCTGGGATGTGATAACCCCACTTACCAAACATTACGAGCCACTCTAAAGTAGCAGGAGATAAACAGAGCATGGAAAAAGTAGCTTTGTTGCTATATATGATTGGTTGGTGGTTTATCAGCATCATTAAGGTTGACTTGATATCTTATCTGGTTAGTGGTTATCACCCTTTCACTATCATTCAAGGAATCAATTTTCAGGAAAAACGAATAATATTTAGACAATCCGACTTACTTAAAAGCAAATCTGCTTCATGTGTAGGACTCTGTGAACTGACCTTGACCTGCAGCTGAGGCTGACACCAAACAGAGGCAGAGGAGCCTCAAGGTCGTCACTGTGTTCTTAACCAGTGCCTGAAACCACATTCAACATAGTTAGATCTAGCAAAATAAATATCATGTAGGAAATATGTCTCATTGATAGAGATGTGTACCATTTCCCTGTATATGATAGGCAGTACGTACTGATGGTACGATATATATTTCATATGGTGTATGGTAGACTTCACATTTTGTTGAGAAACATGTGCAGGAAACATGTTTATATAACAGTAGCACACTTAAATTGTGACAACACTGTGGCTTGGTGCAACAATGCCATTTTGATTAATTGATTTGTACCGTCCGTTCTTCTGAACATGCGTTTTCCAAATGAAAGAGAAGACCAAAATGTGTTGACTGTCTCTGTTCACTCCATATTTATGAAGTTTACATGGTTATGGAAGATTCAAAAGACATGTTTGTATTGTCCATTGGCAATGTAACAAACCATGTGGGATATTGGTTTTTTAACTGGTATCAAAACCATATAAAAATAATGGTTCAATGGTATATTGTAAATAGCCTTTCTCAACATGTGCTAGAACCAACCAGACCCAGGGGATAGAATGTGTTAGATGTCATAGTTATATAGTTTAGACTTCACATAAGAAATTTGTTGACAATGCAGTGTTTCTATATAACAAGTGAGGTGGGCCACCTAAGCCCACCTTGCTGTTTTTCTAAGCCACCTCGTCCAACATTGCCACCTCATTGCTATTTCCTGCTTGTAGTGCATTTTCCCCCTCTCAATATGCCAAGCAATAGGTTATAACACTTCAGAATGCATAATTTTGAAGGTAGTTGTAAAAGTAATTTGGGGTACATGCCTCCAGACCAACACAGCATCACTCAGCTCATCCTACGACCGGCCTGGCTTATCACGTTACTCAGACGCAACGCTGCAATGTGTGAGCCACTGCCCACTGGGAAGTAGTGATCACTGATCACAACCAGATACATTACTTTTATCATCAAAATAAAAGGAGAATATAATCGCAAAATGAGGTACAGAAAACGTTGTGGATTTTTTTCTGATTATCTCCCTTGTCTTTGTGACAAAGGCAACAGAAAATCAGTTACAAAGGCATGAGGAAATATTTAGCAAAGATAGACTGTAACTTTAAGTCACAAGTGTAATAATAACACTCCGACTCAGTCTCACTCTCAGTGAAGAATAAGACAGCTGCAGAATGGTGGACTATACTTCCGGAAGGCCTGCTAGTTTCGTGTAAGTATCTCTGAATTGATGGCTGAGGACCCTAACAATGTTTCAGTTTCTGTCAGTAACCGCATAGTCTACTACTTACTAACTAGCAATATATGTGTTTTGCCTTTTGGTAGGTATCGTTGTCGACAACTTCGAGCGATTGACGTATAATTTAAACAGTGCTACATATGGGCACTGGTCATAGCCGTCTGAAAGTAGACGATAGCAAACTGCTTTACCAAACAGTCTTGTTATACCAAAGCAGGTAGTTGAGAGTACATGAATGTTTCATACAAACCAGCTTTGGTTTATACAGTATCA
>JAODUO010001332.1:52500-155000 GCA_025642075.2 Ridgeia piscesae | reverse complement strand
AGAGAGAGAGAGAGTAGAGAATTCCTAACTTAATCATATTTGAATGATGACAATTATTTTTGCGAAAGGGTAGGACTGGGAAAGAAAATCTTACACAGGCATCCTGATACCCACTTTACTTTGTGACTCTATAATTTAGGCAGCCACTTATTTGTTCCACATTGCTAACTTATATAATATATATATATATATATATATATATATATATATATATATATATATATATATATATAATATATAGACAGACAACAGACAGACAGACAGACAGACAGACAGACAGACAGACAGACAGACAGACAGACAGACAGACAGACAGAAGACAGACAGACAGACAGACAGACAGACAGACAGACAGACAGACAGACAGACAGACAGACAGACAGACAGACAGACAGACAGACAGACAGACAGACAGACAGACAGACAGACAGACAGACAGACAGACAGACAGACAGACAGACAGACAGACAGACAGACAGACAGACAGACAGACAGACAGACAGACAGACAGACAGACAGACAGACAGATAGATAGCAAATGACATTTAGCTCATCATACTAGATTTATTACATTAATGTGTTAATACATTATAAATTACACATTAAACAAGAAACCCACAAACAACCTCGTTTCGAGCGCGCTACAAGATACAAAATACAAGAAGCTTTATTTAAAGTCGGTTTACATATGAATTTGATAACATTAGCTCATCTGACCTATTTTCAGACAAACAAGTGTAAAGCAACGAGATATAAAACATAAAAAGCATACAGAGTATTTAAAATGACAACAATAATACATATAAAATAAGGGTAATGAATACAAAGTAAATAAAATAATACATGCATGTATACAATGAAAGCCATATTCACTCTATTGGCATGGCGACAAAATGTTAGCTATTAGCTGTTTACCTACACATAGAGCACTTGCATGATGGGCCATCCCAGTTCCGGCCGGATCAGTCTGCGAAACTCGCCGTAGTTTACTGTTTTTCGCATTTCATTTGGCAGACTGTTCCAGATCCGGGGCCCATCATAAACAAATTATTTAAGTCCATATTAAGTCCATATTTAGACAACTGCAGTGTTATCCTTTCGCATGGAATACTGGAACATTTTATCATGATGAGATTTGAATAAAACTTGGAGCAATGTTATTTACAGTTTTGAATACTTCGCATGCAATTTCTTTTATCCTTTTAACGTGGAGGTGTTCAGTGTTAGCGGTCTATAAAAGGTCATGGTGGGTGGATGAATAATCATTGTAAATAAAGCGAAGTGCTCTCTCCTGAATTTTTCAAGTTTGTTGATGCTAGATTGGCTACAGAAATGCCAGATCAAGATCAAGCGCTGCGTATGTGCGGTTTCCCGTACAAAGAATGTGGGTCCTTGCATTTCCGATGCTCGCGTGCATTGGGCCGGATCATCCGACACGGCATTTTAACGAGGTTAATCACATCATCCGTTTGAGTAGGTCGGTGTGGGCCGAATCATCCTGGGCCGAATCGTCCGTTGCGGTGAGCCGAATCACCCGGGACCCGTTTTTATTTCCTTTAACTTACCCATTATGTTTTCAGAACATATAGGGGGCAAGTAACGGTGCTATGCCTACGACTCATATTTGAATAATCTGTCTTTTTCGTTAAAATGACCCAATTGTATGACAAAATCATGCAGGCCTATTTTGCAATAACGACCAGCGCGGTAATTTAAGTCTGGTTCGTGATATCCGACATCAAGTTATATTTTTTCTCGGTCAAGGAAGAGAGAAGGACTAGAGTACTTGGAGTTACATTAGCAAAGAAGCAGTGTAGACTAGATATTATAAAGTTTTCATTTTCACAAAGAACAGTAAACGAATGGAACAGATTATCAGCTGGTTGTGTAGGTGCTAGTAGTGTTAATATATTTAAAAATAAAATCGACATATATCTAAGACGGGCGGGGTATACTTAGATAGATAGGTTGGACTCTCGATAAGCCAAAGGGCATCTTAGAATACCTGCCATCTAGAGTTGAATATCTAGGTGGCAATCTTGTTAAAACTTGCTAAAACTTGTTAAAATAAATTAAAGTTCCGCTGTTCCCACGGTTGACGCCAATATTCTGGCGTGACGTCATCGAGTGCCCTACGATTCTGACTGCTGTGAACAAGGCCTATAATTATCGTATCTTGTAATCAGTCCTTATCGCGACAGGATAATTTCATAATTATTGCAGTATTGTTATCATCTTCTGGTCTGTCGACCCCCCGACAAATCTACACGACAACGCGAGCCGCCTCGAGGCCCATTTGTAATAACGCTATTTATAAATATGATGTTATTAATATGAGCCTCACACTGCGTGCCCTAGAAATTATTACAAAACTGGCATCCTGCAATTAAAAATAGTAATGTTGAGAGAACGATGACTATTTATTTTATTGACTATGCTGGGTAGATTCCACATTTGATTTCCCTACAGGCGGCCACTGTAACGTTTGTTTTATTTCCCGCTAGGTTTTTGAAGCTATGGTAATGACAACTTCATTATTTAGCCTCCATTCTCATATGTTATGTATAAAATTCGTGACATTCTGATATATCTTTCTCTAACAGTCCAATCCCTAACCTGACACCCCTTCATTTCTGCTCCAATCAGCCAGCGAATGCCTATGTTGCCACACTCCTAGGTCCAATTACACATGTATGCATACACACTTGGACACCAGACCTGTCACCATTTTTGGGATGGCAATCCGTATTTTCGATCTAAAATGATGTAAGAATCAGTATTAATCCGTGTCACTAATAAGATCTTCCAGGTAACTGGCCTAAGTTATTAAGGCCTTTTCAAAACGTTTTTTCGATGTGCATGTGTTTGGAATGTAATTCTGCATCACTCCCGCTAAAAGAAATCAGACATATATATTTTAAATTTTGCTTTACATCAATCAATAAGCCGATGTCACAAGGCGCGATCAGTTAGCGCAGCCCAGACGCAAAGCCCGGCCTTGTCAAAGGCGATGTCTAGCGTGTGCATTGCGAAGTCAAAATAAAAAACAATTAGCCATATTTTATAAATTTATGCTTAAAACAAATATATCTGCATTATGTAGAATAAACATTAATAACGTAGCATTAGCTTTGGGGACATATTCGCAAATCGCAAGACACCGCCTTTGCGGTCGTGATACATCGACATCGGCTTATTTACGTCGAATCGACGACATGAAATTGATATAAAACACAATAAAACAATAATATCTGACTTCTCTTTAGCGGGAGTGATGCAGAATGACATTCCAAACACATACACACCGAAAAAACGTTGTAAAACCGTTTTGAAAAGGCCCTAATAATTTAGGCCAGTTAACTGGAAGATTACCAAAGTTTTACTTAATGTCACGCCTGCCACGCGCCCCGTTCCCACTCGTTGAGCCACCTGCCGGAGTTTTCAGAACAAAACATTTACTAGCGCGTCATCTATTACGCGATACAATAAACTAATCGGTGAGACACAATAATGGGTCAGCGACGCATGCACGCATGCACGTAGTACATAAGTAGCACACACCCACACGCACGCACACGCGCACACGCACACACACGCACACGCACACGCACACGCACACGCACACGCACACGCACACGCACACGCACACTTTCAAGTGAGGTGAGCAAAACGATTAAGACACCGCTTATGACTCGTGTGACACATTTTGAACTGCACCTGTACGGACACGATGCGATATTTGTATACCACTCTATTATTTCGTGAGTAATGATGTGGAGTCCAGTGCCACCTTCCTGTAGGTTTGGATTCCCAACCAAATTCTGTGCTGTTGTGTTGCACCAACTCATTCGGCTTATGAGTGAGAATTGTAGCCATTTCCCTAACAGTTTTAAACAACTTAAAAGTTGTGGCATCGGTTGTTTGCGGACTCGTCGCCTCATGCAGAGTGACAGGGGTAAGGTATCGGGTTACACACACTCTGTCAGGTGAACTGGTATGGCCCGGGGTCGACAGGCACCCGCTAATGCATGAGGGTACAAGTCATCCCTTTATCAACTCGGCAATCATCATAACAAAGGAAACTGCAGCAAGTAGACGGCGCCATTCATCTACGACGCTATCGCGGCGCTAGATGTGAGGACACTAGCGACCCAGAGGACAGTTATCTGTGTCTGAGACGCAGGCTTTAACCTGTAAACATGTTTTTCATGTGCTTTCCATCTGTTATGTGTTCTGATGATGACACGTGAATTGTTATGTTGTTGAATGTAAGATATAACACGTTTGATATCGATATCCATCAAGCTATCCAACACCGTCAACAAAATTGCTCTAGGTGGCGCAGTGTTTGAGTTATGTTGACATTTGTATTGACGACCGCCATCTTAAAAAATGGCGGAAATAAATGCCAGAGGTGCAAAAAAGTATACATTTGAAATTGGGGGCCCCAAAACATATAACCACAATTATTTCTCTGCATGTCGTATTTATTAAGATATGGGGATATTGAATTTGGCAGCCATTTCGAAAAATGGCCGTCGCCACGTTATGTCCAGTTTTTGAAAATTCCACTAGGTAGAATGTTAAAGCCATATGTATATGTTATTCAAATAAACAGTCAAACTTTCATAAGTATGAAATGTCTGTGGGTCTATAGGGCAGGGCCAGGACTAATTCAGCACCGAAGTGTCACATGCGCTGTTGCCGCCAAAGGGGCATTCAGCACTGATATGGTAAATATTATCTGTCAGTTCAGATGCTAGTTACATTGTACTTACCCTCTCAAACTAGCTGCTTTGTGGTGATTATGGCCGGGACTTTCCACATGCCTACCCTGTTTCATCAAAAAAGCAAAAATTCAAAAAAGTAGTTTGTGAGTTGTCGCAAACAGAGGGTTAATGAACCATGTTATACCCACTTCACCATGCTCAAACTGATTTTTCCATCAATGACACATCCTGGATGATGAACAAAGTCAGGTCTGACACTGTTGTAACATGTATTGGTAGTAGGGTGCAAGAAAATGTGCTTCAGTTTGATCCAAATAAAATAAATCGCCATATTTTGGGTATATTTTTGGTCCCTTAACCTCCTTATCGGCATAAAACTGCCAAAAATATATTGCTACATGTCCACTTCTACGAAATACATTGATATAACTACCAATTCTAAAAAATAACGGCTGATTTCATAAAATAAGCAAGTAACTGAAAATGTCATATTTTCAGAGGTTGCCGCACACAAGGGGTTAATTCAGCATGTTGTACAAGTTTGCTGCAACTACATCGTTTTTCAGAAACTAGATATCCAGATGGTCAAAATGAGACTGGTCCCAGCTTGTTCTACATCCGGTAGGGGTGCATCTAATTTATTTGGTCCCGGCTACTGCGCTAGTGCGCCTACACTGTCCCATTCACGCGACGCTACACCGCTTAGACATCACCAAAATTAGCTGTTTGTCCTCTGTAACCGGTCGCACAGAGTCGTACAATGAACCCTGAGGCAGCTACGCAATGTACCATGCAGGAACTGTTAAGCTTATTGCTTTCTGCGCAGTCGAACGGATAGTTACAGAAGTTTAGCAGCGTATGACTGCTTTGATAGAGATGATGATAGTGCCGAAACCGACAGCCACACAAAAGAAATCTTTCTTTGAAGGTAGACGAAATGCAGCTAGTGACGCGGCATGTGTTTACCGTGAGTGCTTATAACATAATTGAGGGCATTGACATGTAACTGCTCCAGTCTAGTCCAGGCCGACACACTGATTTTAAACAAAGTCTACACTGAGTCATCTGGGTTAATGCCTTATCATTGGCGTTAGTCGTTAAGGTTACTTAATACATTTTTGTTTTTTTGTACTGGTAAAATGTTTCGAAGCATGTTGCGGTAAATAGTCGCATGCCTTGTTTTGTACACATGCTAAATTTGTCTCAGGCCTTCAGCCATGCCCAGAGCGACACAATATTTCACTTAGGCATTAAGTTGGCCCATTACGGCCGTTTTTCACACGCACACGCACACATTCACATGATATATATATATATATATAGTAGTATTTTATATATATATATATATGTATAATATATATGTATAATATATATATATATATATTACATATATTACATATATTACATATATAACATATATAACATATATATATATATATATATATATATATATATATATATATATATATATATATATATATATATATTGTGTGTGTGTGTGTGTGTGTGTGTGTATGCGTGTGTAGATAAATATAAATATATAGATAGATAGATAACTACTGAAAGTGTACTATCTGGCAACAAATAGCGCAAAATAGTTACGCCCATCTTCCAGTCAAGCACAAACTGTTATGTAAGAACATTTATTAATGGATTTTCGTGGTATCCGTGGTGTGGCATTCAAATGGATTAATAGTTTAATAGTTATCTGGAAAACAGAACACAGTTTGTATCCTTTGACAAATGTTATTCTGCATTGGCTTTGCCGGGGGGCCGGGGGGCCGGGGGCATGCCCCCAATCCCGGAAAAAATAGGATGGTCTGGAACGGAGGAGCAATAAATGGCTGCCTGATTCATTGAGTCACAAAGTACTGTGGGTTTCAAGATGCCTGTGTAAGATTTTCCTTCCCAGTCGTACCCTTTCATAAAAGAATTGTCATCATTCAAATGTAAGTAAGTTAAAAGTTCTCCCCTTCTGTCGCTGGCTACAGCATAAGGGTTGACAGAGCAATGAAAATGTCTTTATTCTCAATGTGCATGATGGCTAATAGCTATTAATGATTCAATTTAATAGTTGCCCGATTACTAGACATGGGTCAAATTGCATTTGGTTATTATTATTTTCTTGGCATCTTTTCTTTTTCAGTTGTCTTTTTCTTCCTCTCACTTTTCTTCTAACTTTCTTTTTTCCAATTCTACTCCCACTCTTTCTAAGTCACTTTTAATGTAATCTCCCATCGCAATTTCGGTCTTCCTCGCCTCCATTTCCCTTCCACTTTCTGGGCATCTGTTCTCTTTGCCAGTTTTTCATGTCCCATTTTTTCTGTATGACCAGCCCATGTACTCCTCAACAATTTCTTCTTAGAACTTTGTTTCGCTCCAACCTCCATTCTCATATCTTCCATTTTCTCTTATCAACTCTCTTAACTCCCACGATTATTCTTACCAGGTTGTTTTTCGCAAACCTGGACCTTCTCCTGTTGTTTCTCTGTTAGTGTCATCGTCTCTAATGCATTCATGTATGCCGGAGTAACACACAAACTGAGCACACTTCCTTTACGTTTACGTGATATGCCATCACCATTTCGACTTTACTCCAAGCGTTTGCCCCGGCTGTAATCCTCGTTGTAACCAAAGCAATTAATCTGGTGGATTTTGTAATAGGAAAACGCCACTTGCTATCGTGAATTTATAAATTGTAATACGCAACGTTACATGTAGTAAAGTTACTGGTTGAACGCCAACGCCACATCATCTGTGTTAAGGTAGGGATACTTAATTATTGCTACATCAGAGTAAATGACTAGATGTTGGTATTTGTCGTGGTCTTTGTCAGTAGGTTTGCGAGAGTAGCGTGAGGAATGTGATGGACGGGTATAGGCTGATCTTACGTAGGGGCTGTGGGTTCGTTTTAAAACCACGGTGCGAATATATACCCATTTGTGGCGTAGCCAGGATTTTTGCAGTGGGACCATCCGACAACTAAGCAACTTCTGTATATATATATATATATATATATATATATATATATATATATATATATATATATATATATATATATATATATATATATATATATATATCGTAGCCAGAATTATTGCAATTTAGTCCTTTTTAAGTTGCCTGTTATGCATATGAATAACCCACATCCATGTGTACGGTATTTAATTGAAAATGAGTGTTTTTGTTTGTTTTATTTAGGCAACTGTCATATGCAATGTGCTGGTATTGGCATATTGACAATGAGGAGACATGTTCTGATAATTCGTGAACATTGTTTTGACATACGCTATTGAATTTTTTGTGGGCGAAAAGGTTAAGATATGGGCACATATCGACTAATTTATATATACATATATGTATATATGTATATTTTTGACATGTATAATATATTATATATGTATATAATTATATATATATATATATATATATATAATATATATATATATATATATATATATATATATATATATATATATATATATATATATATATATATATATATATTACATCGCGACTTGACTACGGCAACGCAATATTATACGGCATAAGTGATCGTCACATGCACCGTCTGGAAATGGTCCAGCGGTCTGCGGCACGAATTGTCAGGCAAATTCGGCGGGGCGACCGGCAGTCCATGACAACAATACTGCGGCAGTTACACTGGCTGCCTGTCAGAAAGCGAATCGATGTTAAACTAGTTGTACTTGTGCACAGGGCCATATACAATGGCACGCCGGAGTATCTTTCGGCACTGCTACGCCGCCACACACCTCCCCGTTCGCTGCGCTCTGCAGGCGGGTTACTGCTAGAGGTGCCCAGAGTCAACCTGGAACGTTTCGGCCGCCGTGCATTTGCCTGTGCAGGACCCACTCTGTGGAACAAACTTCCAAGGAACATACGTGACAACAGCAACATTACACAGTTCAAGAAGCAATTAAAGACACTTTTATTTTCCACATAACTAGTTTCACACAACGAACATTATATTTTAGCTAATTTATTATTACGATATATACATATATTATTTATCTTATTTATTTTTTACTAATATCAGTGCAGTATAGCGGGTTCTAATGTTTTGTCTGTAATGTCTATGTATAATATTCATTTTTTAAAGAATTATATAATTTAAACATAGCCAATTTTACACGGTTTTTATCATAGTGCCTCATTATTTTATATAATTATCATTATTACTGTCACCATTATTTTAATCCGTATACGCAACGAAATTTACATGTATGTACACACCCGTGAACGGGACAGCTGTCCGGATGTGGTCAGTAAAGATTATATATATATATATATATATATATATATATATATATATATATATATATATATATATATAATATATATATATATATATGATTTTTATATATATATATATATATATATATATATATATATATATATATGACCTATAAGCCATATAACTATTAACTGATAGAAAAATATTGTTAATACACGGTAATCACATATAAATGACTGTGTATTTAATCCAGTTTGAAACATAATAAATAATACCACATTTCAAATGGTGCCAATCGCTGCAATACAATTCGAAGCGTGTAAGTAACGTAATTACGTTGTCAGATTAAATGTGGTGTCTTCAACAGTATCTCATGTACTGTAGTAGACAGTCTCACTTACATGTGGCTGAGAAGGTGACGGGGAAGTCTGCACGCAAGACGTGGACAGTTTGTTTTGTTTTGTAGGCGGCTCACTTGGTGTACGATTTCATTTTAGTGTCGCGGCAACCACAGGCAAAGAAGCCGCCAAACAGTTTAGGAATTTGACTTGTCCACGAACAAACACAAACCCACCCCACCCACCCACCCATCCACACACACCACACCACACACACACACACACACACACAACACACACACACACACACACACACATCACACACACACACACACACACACACACAACACACACACACACACACACATACAACACACACACACACACACACACACACACACACACACATACATACACACACACACACACACACACACACCACACATACATACACACACACACACACACACACACACACACACACACACACACATACACACATATATTATATATATATATATATATATATATATATATATATCTCACACATACGTTCACACACGTGCGCACACACGCACGCACGCACGTACGCACGCACGTACGCACACACACACACACACACACACACACACAGTCACACACACACACAAACGCGCGCGCGCATACACCGTATTTCTCTCACACATACGTTCACACACATAGGCACGCACGCACGTACGCACACATACACACACACACACACACACAGTCACACACACACAAGCGCACGCACGCACGCACACACACACGCACGCACGCACGCACGCACGCACACACACACACACACACACACACACACACACACACACACACACACACACACACACAAACACACAGACACACACACAAACACACAAACACACGTATATATACTTTTAGATGACAATCTTTGGCTAATGTCAAATCATACAAATAGTGAAATTGTACATGGCTGGTTGGGTGAAATCACGCTTTCTTGTATGTAGCGACGGATGTTGAAAATAATAAGAAAACATTACCATAAGTGCTTGTAAAACAGTTAGAAACACCGAAGTGTCACGTTGCCGAATCCTGTTCTGTATTTGTTTAATGTAATGTTGGATATGAGGATAGGCGGACAATCGAGTGTGTAAATGGGGGCGAACAACAATATACGTTTCGTAAGATAAAAATATGTGGCTTACATGATGTTTCATGTTGTGAAAATGAGAGCGCAAGGTCAATATGGTATAACACTGATATTAAACGTAAAGCACAACTACTACCCAGCTCAGTTGAAACAGTAGTGACAACATTGGCGGTGATATGTCAGGATGTATCTATTATCGTAGTTCAATACGAACGTCGGCCTGAGACAATGAGTGCCATTTATTGTCTATTTCTGTGCGATACATGCAGGTGAGTTCATTGGGTGTAGCACATTCGTATCCATTAACAATGCTTGCAATGTCGCATGTTCACGCATCCATACATGTACATGTTGTACACACGCATGCACACACATATTCACGCCTACCTCATTGCGAGATAGCGACAATAAAGATTTTCTGTAAAGCCAAAAGACCACCCCATTGATGCTGTTGAATGATTGTGGAAAGTTCACACATTTTATTTTCATGTGTCTATTTGTGATCATTTCTATTACCTTTCATGTACGATACTAGTTACAGTTGGTATCAGCATAGTGGTACTGTCGGTTTTTACAAATTTCTGATGTGTGGATGTCATGATTAACTCTTTACAACGCTTTAGTGTTGTGTTTGTGGTTGGTAATACGCTAAGTCGATAATGTGTTGGTTTTGATTTAATATCCGTAGCAATTAAATTGTTGATCCGAAAATGTGTTTACCAGTATGCTTGCAATGCTATCCTAGATTAGTAGTTAGTTTACATAAAAGAACCTGTTATCATATTGTAAGGGATGCATGTCATCACAGATGGGCACCCGCATACCAAATGGCAGGTAGTACGTGTTATTATGCTTATCTCTCTTATCAGCCGCCCCTCCCGCTAGTTGGGGTAATTGGTACTATCGACGACAGGCAACGAAATTATATCAACACCATAATTATACAGTACCGTTAGCAACACCTAGGTGTCAGCAGTAATTACTAGGTACGTTGCAACCATAAACGCGTGTCGATTAGAGTTCTGATTAAGAGTTATCGCTTCAGTTTGATAATTATGACGTGCTGCCTTCGTGGTCTTAAATCCAGTACAGTCAGCCTGTCAGACATTCCGACAGAAATAGTTTTTTTAGTAGAACACTACAAATGTTCTACTATGCATATTTAACACGTGTTTGTGAGTTTACAAATATTGTGTTGATGAAAAGTATCTGCTTTTGTTAAGTTTCCTACTAAAATAATGTTGCATAACGCCATATCCAGGTTGCATAATAATAACAATAACTTACACAACATTCAAACAAAATATTGTTCTAAGATGATTACTGTTTGTTTTTAAAGTTACCCTCGGGCTACCCCTATTTCGAACCCTGTGACTTGTCGCGAGCAAGCCGCGAAAAGAACCTTTCTGTGGAAAAGACCGTGGCTATCTGACACAGATCTCCACAATTCTCGTATAGATCGGCAGCTAGCTCGCAATGAGCCCTCTCTCGAGCAACTCTGTGAGTCCAGGAGTGTGAGTTTGGATTACTCCTCAACTTCCATAACATAACTGTTGAATATGGTGCAGTATAGACGTCGGGAAACTCCGCATATTATGAATATATTGAGCAGAGCAAAAATACACTTCCTTGAGCAGCTCCAGCGGCGTATTCAGGATGTTGCATTGGACGTTTGCGAAAATAATTATCCTCTTCTTATTTTTTAGGTGTAGTAATTGATGACAAAGTAAATTGGAAAAGTCGCATTTTATCAGTAAGATCTAAACTGTCAAAATATTGTGCTATTATGTATAGAGCCAGTTCCTTGATTAACAAACATGGTATGCATATTTTGTACTATTTTCACATAAGCAAAGGGTTAATAATAATAATAAATAATAATAATATATTTATTTGGTATAGCGCCACATGCATAATCGTTCGTGGCGCTTCACGCCATATTACGATTTAAAAGACACACAAAGATAATATGTATACAATAAGACAAATATTAGTGTTTAAAAATAAATGTAAAATAATATAATAACTGTCACAGTATCTTTTTTGATTAAATGTGGTATGGTTATACATGTAAGTAGTGTTGCCACACCTTCCATTGCACTGTTCAGATGCTTTATGTATGTAATTAAGCAATTATAAGGGTAAACATGATAAGCATTTTACTTCTTTTACCCTTTTTCAACAATTTGTATTGTATGTATAATGTAGTAGTTATTGTTGTTAAAATAAATTTAAATTCAATTCAAATCAAGGTGCGTTTGACCCTTTCGTTGGAGATAATTGGCAGTGCTTAGTTGTAACGTTGTGTGACAATAATATTAAATATACCCCGAGGGCATTGAGGAGAATACGTGCGGCGCACTGATCCCAGAACTCAAGGTGTTTTCGGTTAAATACGTAAATGATGTCGTAACGCTGTCAGGGAACGCATGCGCGAAATGCCGTATATATGGAGGGTGCCTGTCTGAGACCTCCATCCTGGTAGCAAGTCGCCTTGTCGCCGAGGAACACAATTTCGTTGATCGAGTCGCAAGTCATCGGCAGTCTGATCGAGCAACTCCGCACTAAATATCGGCATTCGGGGTGAGTTGGGATTGTACAGATATCTCTGCTCGCACTTGTGTATTATGTGGCAACTTTACAGTTGGATTGTACATGTACATTCATACTAAAATAATCATTGGAAACCTACGTAATAAATTAAAAACATATATGCATTAAGATATACTTTACATAAACATTGTTATAAAATAAAAATAAATAAAAAGTTAAATCAAATTAAATTGTCTGACCATTTGGTACTAACGCATTCAGTTTGTGATCCCTACTCTTCATTTTAGCGAAATACGCTCTACACAATTCATCGCGTCTGCGGTGCAACGTCGGCAGGTTTACCATCTGCAGGATATTTTCGTACTGATAACCTGGAAATATAGTTTTGAGACACCTGTTTTGAATTATTTCTATATTGTCCGATAAATAAATAGGTAAGTTCGTATGTCATACAGGGCACACATATTCGACTACAGGTCTAATTACAGATACATAAATTCTAACCAAATCATTTTGGTTGATACCAGCACTTTTCAATTGATAAATCATGTACACTCTCTTTCTTGCCTTTGAAATTATTTCATCTACATGTGCATTCCAAGTTAAGTCAGATGATATAGTTACACCGAGAACCTTTGCTTGAGACACTCTTTCAGTATAATTTCCATTCAAATAAATATATGGCAGAGAATCTACAAATGTTCTGTCTCTTCTGAAACATATAACCATTTCTTTGGTCTTAGTCGTATTGATACGCATGTCATTATTACAAGACCATTGCTCAACAACGTCAGCAGAATCCTGGATAACAGATACCACGTCTTGGTTGCATATTTCAAATATAGTGCTGTCGTCAACATATTTATAAATAGGACAAGGCGTTTGCAAATCATTGATATGGACTGAGAAGTGTTTTGGTCCTGATAAAGTCCCCTGGGGAACGCCCCCATTGGGAACACCTGGTTTTGACACAGCGTCGCCGACTTTTACTCTCTATTCGCGATCTAGTAAGAACGCTGCCATCCATCGAACCAGATGTGCAGGTACTTCCATTCCAACCATTTTGTTTAACAGTATATCGTGGTTAATCAGATCAAATACTTTGCTATAATCAAGAAAAAGCACTCTTACAAAATTACCCGTTACATCGGTGCTTTCATAGCATTTGTGGAGCATTTCAACCAAGAGCCTCCGTGGTACAAGTCCCTGCCATTCCTCCATACTGCTTGTCATCAATTTGTGGTTTAACATAAACATCGACCCATTTTAGCACTAGTGATTCAAACGCCTTATATTTAATTGGTGTAAATGATATCGGTCTTATGTCATTATTAATAGAAACTGGAGGATGTTTCTTTGACAAAGGAATAACAGTTGCCGTCTTCCATAGTTTTGACAGTACACCTTCCCTAAGAGAACTATTAAATATAGCAGTTACCGGTGCTGCAAGAAGGTGTGAACACTCTTTCAACGCCCATGGGGGTATTCTGACCGGACCCGTAGCTTTGTTCACTTTGATGTCATCAAGTGCCAACTTAGTGTCACTTACGGGTAGTGTGTGTGTTTGACAACGCAGATTATAAAAGGGAAATTATATTGTTTAACCTGCCCAGTCACAGTGAAGAAAACAACCTTACAACTGTAATTAGCTTACATGTTACTTTAAACATCGTCTTTGATTATCTGAGATCACAAGAGTGAAGAATAACATAATTATCATTGGCACGTCCTTAGGTCTACCCATTAAGAAAGACATGCGTGTATTTCTTCTTCCGCCATTCGCAAGTAAATGTTGCGCAGGAGATTACTATCTCCAGCGGCGAAAAACAACAACAACAGGAAAGGGCAGAATTCATGAATACAACACAGGTCATTTTCGAAGAGCAGAAGGTACGATGAAGCTATTGGAGGCTGTCCTAAATTAAGGCTAAAATCGATATCAGGACGAGTTTTTACTTTCTGACGTATTCATGAAAACGACCACCTCATAAATCTTACATCCATACACTAGTTTACCAGAACAATATGCTTGCATTGTTCTAACGAAGTAAATTCACAAACCAAACGCGCAAATCTCGACGTTAACTCGACATATTCGGCGGCGGCTACACAAGCAGCGCCGCGATAGAAACGAGCTTCACAAAAATGCTGTGAGACAGCGCGTTTGTGCGCGCGAATATTTATATTAGTTATTGCATTCGCACGCGCAGATACAGTAACGTGCTGTTAAAATAGCTTAATTAATTATAAATAACATAATAAATATAATAATTATTATCATCGATTTGCAGGAAATTAAAAGGTTTATAATAATAATAATTATTATTAATAACATATTTTGTTGGAGATTGCCCACACCCATAAGTGTTTGTGGCGCTTCACAATATTTTGCTATTAGTATATATATAAAGAGGATAATTTTTTACAATAAGAAGAATGTAACTACTTTGTTAAATAATAAGTATATACATAAATAAAATTACATATTAGTTATAAAAAGCATAATAATAATCAATGTAGCAAATAATTCTATAAAAAAATTCTGATAAAAGAATGAGTAAATTGAGTAAATGTTTAAAAATTATAATTACGTAATCATAATTTTCATTTATCACATACATACTCACTATGCGTAAAAATACTGCAGAAGTTACTTGTCTACTAATTAATTATATTTCCACCACCAGATATGTAATAATAACAATACTAATAATGTTGGACAACACACTTAATTCATTATCGGTACAATGAATAACTGAAATTGAAGCAGAATATGAATAGTATATGAGAAATATATGGTGATAGGGAAAAACTTTTGTTGCATTTGGCTTGGACAGCGCATGCTTAGCCATCGGCCAACACAGCTGTCACGTCCCACGATATCAACGTGCAACGATGTGCTTGTGGCCAGGTAATACAATTCTTATTGCGGAATGAACAGCTAAATAATGACATTCATCTTCGAATTCAGCTCATCATAATTGTGTGACAATTCCGACCAATTATCTTGTTCGCCACGAATTGTTGTGTGTATATATATATATATATATATATATATATATATATATATATATATATATATAATATATATATATATATATGAACTAAATGGTAATAATGACAACTACTAATCGTAAGTAATAGTTTTAAAATGTATATATATATATATATATATATATATATATATATATATATATATATATATATATATATATATATATAAACACGAGGCAAAACAGGCTATGAGACATATTTTGATAGCACGCGCAAATCACGTGACTGTAGTGCGCCATATTCCGTGACAGTGGTTTAAACAAACGTAATATTTTAATGTATTAAATGAAACTTTAAGCAACTCTTAGCAATAATCATCACAGGAGAGTTAGCTAACAGGCCGTGGTATTTATAACATAAATACTTTGCATTTCGCTGCAAATTGATGTGTTTATGCATGCGCAAAAACGTCACCCGGATCGCCCAGAGCAGATGTAACTCACTGTAAGCACACACCGAACATTCAACGACCGATATAAGTCGAACAATGAAATGGGCGATCTTGAAAACGCCTGCCTACACTAACACACACTCACACTATGTTACAAAAAATACACTTGCATTTCTTAAAGGAAGAAAATTCATAACAAACCCGCAAATCTCGACGTCAACGCGGCATTTTTCGAAGGCGGCTACACGCAGCTCCGCGATTACCGTCAGTTTGCAATATAAACGAGCTTCACAAAAACGCCGTTAGACAGCGCGTTTGTGCGCGCGAATATTATTTCATTCGCTACTGCTTTCGCACGCGCAGATGCAGTAACGTGCTATTTAAATAGCTTAATTAATTATAGATAATATAATAACAATTAATTATTATCATCAGTATGATCTGCGGGAAATTATATATTCACATACATATTATGCATAGGAAATATTACTGATGTTATTAGTTTACTAATGAATTATATTTCCACTACCAGATATATAATAATAATTATAATTTTGGACAAAACACAACTATTTTGTATTTAAACGGAAACTACGATTGATACAACAATTCGTGGCGAACAAGATAATTGGTCGGAATTGTCACACAATATATAATATAATATAATATAATATATTATAATATAATATAATATAATATAATATAATATAATATAATATAATATAATATAATATAATATAATATAATTATACACTGCTGATGCTTATACTGGCAGTTATCTGAACTTGTTTGCTACAATAAATAAACAAGAGTTATTGTTGATAAAGGTCATTTAATAAATGTACTCAGGATGTATACACTCGTCGAGACAATATAAAAACAGTTATTAAATGACAATAGTTAGCAAAGGTGGGGTGTTCAAACAATGTCCCCCACCCTGTAACAACTAATGCTAATACACACAAATGATGCAGACTAAGCCGATACAATTGGATATACTAAAGCAATGAAAATCCTCTGAGACAATGAAATCCAAGTGCCATCTATCTATTCTACATTGCATAAACCAATTGTAAGTACATTGCACAAACGAAATATTAACACTGTGTACTTAAAAGGAGCAAAGTGGTAGTAATGGGGGGGGGGATGGAGTGGTGAAAAGTCGATCTTCCTTTGTGCTATATATATATATATATATATATATATATATATATATATATATATATATATATATATATAATTATGTGTGTGTATGTGTGCATATATTGAATCACAAAATATTTATGCACAATAAAAACAAAACTATTTACCTTTAGATGAGAACTGTTTTTGTTACATCGGCTGGCCTTCTGTTATTCATGTTGTGGCACAGAGAATATTCCAATGACCGGTTAACCATGATTAATGTTATTCACTCCAACATATGACACACAATGAATGGTCCAGTCTCTTTAAACGAAGAGCTGCGTCGGGTAATGCGAACATTTCAGCTGAATGCGCGCTTTGCTCGGCTCTCCGTCATCATGTCACTCTGCAATTTGCTATGGAGAGCAGTAACATTGTCATATGTCATGATCTACTTCTGACCGTCGTATTTTTTCAGCAATTATCCGTTCCTCATAATCTCGAACAGTTTTCTCTTGGGAAGAATTTTGCCACAATGGCCTTGATATTTTCTTGTATATTTATCAATTATTAGTAGTATCAGTTGTTTGTTTTTAAGTAATTTTTTATATGTTTTTTCTTCAATTATTGTAGAGTTTTATTATTTATTTTCATTTATTTTATATTTTCATGCATGACTTGTATGAAAATGATTGGACATGACTGTAAAAATATCAACAACAAAAAGTTGTATAGTTAAAATAGAAATAAACGTTGTCATAATAATTATTAGCAAGTGACAACAATTAATTGCTAAAATAAAATGTAATCAAATTGGAAATAAATGTTTTAAATGCATGTCATAATTATTAGCCAGTAAGATTAATATTTATTGCCAAAATAAAATGTCTGTAATTAAAATGGAAATAAATGTTTTAAATGCATGTCAAAATTATTAGCAAGTGAGATTAATTAATTGCCCAAATAAAATGTCTGTAATAAAATGGAAATAAATATTTTAAACGCATGTCATAATTATTAGGAAGTGAGATTAAATAATTGCGAACATACAATTTATGTAATAAAAATGAAATAAATGATGTTTTAAATGCACGTGATATTAATTATTAGCACTGCGTCATCATCGAAACAATACCGTATTTTCGGCTATTTACCGTCCCATTCTCCACCTACACTTTTGCGATCTTGTATGCGGCAGAAAACAGTTCACTTTCGCGCTTGCTGGTTTGTTTTGTTCCTCGATCCAACGACGCTCCCGCCTGCCAGGTCGCACGGCCAAATGCACCTGGCGCGTGTTTACTTCCAGCATCCAATCGCAACCACGATAACATTGCAACTAGGTCGCGTACGGGACGTGTCTCCCGTGTCCCCCTGCGCGGGCATGCAGAGGCCGATGAACTTAACACTGTCTCTCCTGTTGTACTCTTTAAGAACATCAATTTGTCATTATTATTTCTGCAGTTACCTTTCGTGTCTTCCTTCATCAAACCTACGATTGTTCTTGTTGATATTTTGAGCGCACCTGTGACAGCGGCTGTCACAGTTTTGACTGTTAATTGTTAGATAGCTGAAACGCCTAGCGCCACGATGTCACTGTTCCCGGTGTCACTGATCCAAGTGCTATCCATGGAGGTCGCGTCGGTCTCGCTGTTCTTTTGTTTCCGTTCCGTCTTGGTTGACCGAGCTTGGCCGGCTATCTTCTCGGCCCACATAGCTGACTGGCCGGCTGTCTTCTTGGCCCACATTGTTGTAGTGAGCACGTCCCCACCCCGCTGCCACTTCCCCGCCCACTCCACGTCAATATCCGCGCTCCGCCCCATTTCACTGTAACCGTGGCTCAACATTGGACACGCGTTGACACGACGTCACGACGTCACGCGTAGTTCGACACGGTTAACCAAGAGCCGTGAAAGCGTCTTGTTCGGTAGCGTCGAAGTTAATTAAACACAAGTGACTTAAATTTAGACTTGCGTTCCAGGCAACCGTCAGTGGTCGATATTACCAGTCAGAGTATTCTGAATCACGATTTACCGACAATGTCCGATACAACGCCATCAAGCGACTTCACCAGAGTATAAACATAATCAAATACAATTATATCTTGCACCCTGCTTGACGAACTGTTGATTGGACATGACAAAACTCGACCAAAAAATTGGCCGTCGATATTGCACCGACAGTCCTATAAAATATTCTATATAAAAATCAATAGTTTTTTTGCAAGGGAATGTTTATCGGAATAATGAATGCCTGACACATTACATTATCAAAACACTATTATGACTGCAATATCATAGCAAAACAATAAACTAAAATCATAGTGTGTTGTGTTGTGGTGTAAATATACTGCACATAATAACACCAATTTACAAACATGTGCAGAAACGATCGCAACAAATCCTGGTGTGTTCGTTGGTCATCCATGCATTGCATGGATAGCTGCCTAGTTGACACAAACAACTTCTCACAACGACCCCTTATCTGGCCCAGTATTACGGCATATGTATCCACACTGATAGGCTATCTACATTTGCTGATAAATTATAACAAGTGAAAAATTGCATTTTGTTGGGCATGGCCACCGGGTATAAACTTGTGGACAACGTTACACCGCCCTGATTACCTGTGAGCGCCTACAAACAAACGGCCATGTGCGTTTAATTTATCAATGACGTCAAAGTGCAACCCAGTCGATTTGGACCAAACCATTACACCAAAATAGGGATGTGAGGTTGTCGCCGCTGCGTGGCCCGACTTGACTTGTATAGACCTTGATAAAACGTATTACCCTGACCCTAACCCTGATTCTAACCCTGACACTAACCCTAAACTGACCCTACCCCTAACCCTAACCCAAACTCACACCCCCATTTTGGAATAGTGGTTCGGTCGAAATCTGCCATGCACCGTCAAACTGACATAGTATTTTTGACGGTGCACGGCAGTACTATCTTTCGGTGCTTTTTTCTGTGTTTATACCTCAGGTTTTACAGAGGCGCTCTCTGGAGGATACTTTTGAAACACATTTAATTTGAAGGTTAATATATCGGCAATGCATTGTGGGTATTTATGGCCACCAGTGCTATTCAAGTTTACGGAATTTCATGCATTTCTTCAAAGTGCCTTATTTTTTGAGTTTGCAAAATGGTGTCGGCTGGTCTGAATCATTTGACTGCAGAAGAAGTTTGCCAAAGTTTTGCTATTCAAGCAGTTTCATGCATCGAACATGTGACTTTAGTTGATGTTTCATTTCGAAGATCGTTGTAGTTGTACGGGTCAATTTACGACGCGACGGGGAAGTTACTCATGCAGTTAGTCGGTCAAGCTCATTTTGTAAACACACTACGTCTACGAGACAAGTCCCATACTCGGTGTCCCCTATTCTTGCACAACGTCAGTATACTCAACTAGGACATAACACAATGATCGGGTAGGTATATTATAATTATTGTGGTATTTGTAAGTGGTATAACTTGTGGGACTGTTTTGTTGTTTACTTGCTGGTGTTTCGACCGAGGCTGGCCGGGGTGGTAACGGAAACACTTGGCTTGGTCGCTGTACTGTGACTATATAGGCACTAGCTTCTCATGTTGTCGAGTATATCTCCATTGTATGCGGGTATATGCAACAGTCCATTAATATATATATATATATATATATATATATATATATATATATATATATATATATATATATATATATATATATATATATAAGGTGTAATAATAATATTGGTATCAGTGTGTAGGTAATTACACTGTCTTGAGTGTGAGACATGAAACCTAAAAAGTTACGTCACGTAATATGTCATGTTATAGTAAAATATTGATATACTGGCACATCTGTTGCATCATTGTCCACTTTTTAAATTGATGACAAAACATATCTACATCCCATGTGAAGATAATTATATGCCCTTTAAAATAATGTTAACTTGCAATACGGACACCCCTGTCATTTTTTTGGAATCTGACCTACTTTTCTGAGGAACCATGGGCTTTTCGCTTGGATTGAAACAATCGTTTGTAATCCATAGCTTTGATCCGTTGTTAAATTGTTTGTTTGACGATCATCTAAGTTTGCTAAGTATAACAACTTGTCGTATTTCAACTTCGAATGTCGTGAGGATGTAGTATTGGTTTATGAAAGTTTCAGTGTATAATAGTTTTTCGTGGGAGTGAGCGATAATTAATGTATCACAGTTTGATTAAACCATGCCTATTCAGGCAAAGTGGGATATACTAATGCGAGCAAAATGGGATCATCCCGTTTTGCCCAGACATGATACCTGTTTAATGACTGGAATGTAACGTGTCTGTGATTAATGGTTAGACACCATAGGATATTTGTGCACGTTGAATATTTTAGATGTGACCTTTGCTAAAGGTCCATAGGACACTGAACTGTTTAATGTTCAACGGTTTGCAACAGTTGTGCATGTTATGCAGTCTTGTGTTTGTATTTTTCATTGAAAAAAACCCATTACCAATGCAATTTACTTTGACAATATGCCTGTTTCTGCAGATCGCTTAATTTAACTAGTAGCTCATTAAGTTACATAAAGATGTGAGGTCTATGGATTACATAATTATACAGGAATAGTAATCCGCCAAGGAAAGGTTGTAAACTTCACAAAGAAGAATGACATTTTACTTATACAACCTTACCATATCGCATATTTTGGCTATTCTTATTGTAGTTTACTAGTTTTAATATATCAGTTACTTAAAATAACTATTCTGAATATGCAGGACCACGTCACATTAGCGAACGACACAACTAAATATGCATTCCATATTTCCCGAAAATCCCATTTTACCCGTATATGTGGGTAAAATGGGAATATTGCGTGTAAAACGGGATAGTCTGTGTTTATAAATAATAATGAAGTAACAAAAATACCATGCCCAGTTGTGCTTTGGTGTGTTTGGCCGATACACAACAAACTGTTTCCCTAATGCGCAACATGTGAGTGCGACGGACAGCGGAACGTTAACTCTCCCATTTTGCCCGGGTTCCCCTAACCGTTGTTCCCCAATTGTTCTACAACTCGAAGACTTTTTAAAAAATACAGCAGAATTATGTAACATTTTGTCGTGATTTAACATTGAGAAAACACATCCAAAAGTTAGTGCAGTAAGAGATAACCATAAAACGAGTCACCGTGCGCAATGGCGTGATGTGTCCTTTACTGCAGCCGGATTATAATGACTAATCATGCACGCGGAGTGAACCCCGTAATAACCGTTCACTTTAAGCAAAGTGAACTTGTCGGATAAAACCGAAGACCGGCAAAATGAACCGAATATTCAATATCGTTCATTAAAACGAGTTTAAAAACGACAATAACAACAACGTTGAGTTGAGTTTTGTGTTAGTTTTGTATATATTTATCATCCCATACATACACAACCGCCGGTGTGCGAATTACTTTGATAAGCGACTCCGAACTAATTGAAAACTAAAAAACAATACCTTTTTATAATTCCACATCTCAAATTCAAACCATTGACTGTACATAATGGGCTAGCGGCGATGAAAGGCTATATCACTGGGTGGCAGCACCTACCAATATGAGGACACAGAGGTTCTGCCGCCTGGCGACTAAGCATAGCATACATTGAGTAGTGTCGCTTGGCGCGAAGGCATTTCAGCCCCTGTACATAATGTTATTAACATGCAACAAGAATACATATAGATTAATCTAATTAACAGTACACATATCATACAACATTAGCGCATATAACACATATAACATCCTTTCATATAATTTGCCTGGTTTGTTTTTAAAACTTTTTTGTTATTATTTTTTTAAAAAAATTTATAATGAAAAAAATTTTGAAAAAAAAAATATATAGATATATAAATTTAATTTAATTTAAAAAAATTAATATTTTAAAAACCCCCAAATAAAATTAAAACCCCAAAATTCCTTTTTTCAAGGACCGGGGGGAAATGACAAAAAAATTTGCCGAACAATAAAAAATTATAAACAAAACTTAAAGTAAAAAAAAACATTGTTAACTATTCTTCAACACGCACAAGCACATACATGCACATATTTGTTGTTGTAAACGGTTCCCGGTGTCTGGAATCAACTATACGTGAGTGTGATATACTTGCAGTTTGTTGTTGTTTAACTTGCCCCACACACGTGTTACATCGGAATGACTGCTACTGCGACGGCCTAGTATGACGACGATTGGACGTTGCATCATAGGTCTTTATTCACAGTAACAGCACAGTGTATAATGTTTTCAGCCCTTTTTATATCCAACAAAGAGGGCGTTCCAGGGCATTGCCCGAATGTCTAATCTGCAAAGTTCTATCATGCCACACCGAGCGGGTCCTGGCCTACCAAATTATTATTAACTTATTTTTTATTTAGTTATTATATATGTCATGAATGTCTAAGTACTGATAAGCCATTGCAATGTTTATATGTTCTGTAGACATTATTACATAGACATTATTTCGTGTCTTGTCTTGCAGACGTCAATATGGCGCCCGGTGATGGGTGGTGGATCACTGCTCTGGTGGCAATGATGATTGCTGCATCCATTACACACGTAGACTCAGGTAGGATGTTCACACATGACGTAAACGTCATGACATATACTGTCAGTGTGAAGTGTCAATTTCGTCAGCGCAGTTTATATAATAATAATGATAACAATGTTTTTTTTTGCATTTTTTTGCGCAACAAATCTGTCAGTTATTCGCAGTAAAAGGAGTGTCACATTTTTATAAACACACGGGTATTGAATCAGATTTTCACAAAACTAGATTTTCACAGAATAACTACGAACTATCTGTATATTAGCAATTATGCAAATTCTAATTGTAACTTTGTTATAGAATGTGTTGCTGGCAAACAAAATTATCAAACAATCACCAGTGAAAAATCCAAACGGAATCCAAAACTGGGTACATTTTGGCCAAAGGAGTTTGTCCAGATAAGACTTTTGTGTGAAAGCTTTTACTACCAGAATGAACAATTGCATTTTCAACAGATCTTCTACATACCAACATTGGATCGCACATTTACTGGGCGTATCAAGTCAAGTAAAAATGGTATATTTTGTGAGAGATATATGTTCTGTTAGAACATCGGAAATGTTAAACAATAGTTGATTAACAATTACCAGTAGTAATAGGAATAAGTAGAAGTTGATAGTTAAGGTAGGTATACCTACTGTTGTCGAGCGCAATAGCGCAGTTGTAGAATTTCGATTTCTCGACTCGACTCGAAACATGTGCTGAGTTGTTAAAACCTTGGAATAGTTTTTAACTCTGCATTGCTGCAGTTCACTCTGCTGTATCAATGAGTATCTGGCAATAGACGGTGGTTGATATGTGTACGACCAGTCTTCGCGCATTAATTGTAGCATATGCTTCCCACTGAAGCAGTGATTGAATTAATAAGTCTGCCAAAGAAGTGTCAAACGCTTTGAAAAGACTTGAGTACTGGATACTGCACTATATAAGATCTTACAGTTTTAATATCGGAAGAAGATGTCTGCAGTGTTACCCCCACCCTGTCCTTTCTGTCAAGTAAATTGAATAAAGGAAATTGATGGTAGTATTGTTTCCTTTAGCATGTACTGCTGGCGAAAACAACTGTGCCACTTGCAATGATGACAACACAACGTGCACGTCCTGTAATACGGGATACTCTGCGGACGACGCCGGAGTTTGTCAAGGTAATCTATTTGTGTTAATTTTTTTAAGAATCCGACAATTACTTATTTTTTGTTCTCTTCAATTTTATGACTAGATTCGGTCCTTTTAGGTGGTGTCCAGATTAATGTATTTTTTGGGGATCTACATGTTGAAAAAGTTAATATTTTAAAAAAAAATTGTCAGTACTTATAATAGAAAAGGTTGTTGTATTCTTGTGAGAAATGGTTAATTTCCAGAGTGAACAATTGCGTTGCTATCAGTTATTCTGTATCCCAACACTTGATTGCACCCTTACTCGGCATGTTAAGTCAAGTAAAAGTGGTATATTCCTTTGACTGATGTGCGTTCTATTAGAACATCAGAAATGTTAAAAAACAGTTGTACTCTAATTATCAGTAGAAATAGTGGATGTTGATAGTGATGGCAGGTAACGCTATTGTTGTCGAGCGCAGTGATTCAGGCGTAGAGATTCGGTCTCTCGACTAAGATTATCAGGATTCGAAATATGTGCGGCGATAATAAAACCTTGGAATATATTTTTGTTCAATCTACTTTGCTTCAGTTCACTCAGCTGTATCATTGAGTTACTGGCAATAGACAGTGGTTGATTTGTTTAGTATCAGTTTTCGCGCTTGAATTGTAGCATATGGCGGGAAGTTGAGGCAGTGTTTGTGCAAATAAGTCTATCAAAGAAGTAAAGTTTCAAGCGCTTATAACAGTCCTGAGTACAACATGCAGCGCTATATAATATGATACATTTCTAATATAGAAAAAGATGTCTGCAGCATTACTACCACCCTGTCCTTTATTTAACGTAAATTAGAAATGATACATTAATGGTAGTTGTTTTTTCCTTTAGCGTTAACATGTACTGCTGGCGAAAACAACTGTGCCACTTGCAATGATGAAAACACAATGTGCACGTCCTGTAGTACGGGATACTCTGCGGACGCCGACGGAGTTTGTCAAGGTAATCTATTTGTGTATACAGTTTTATTACCGAATCCGACATTTAATTATTTAACTGTTCTCGTTCAATTTCCTATGACTAGATTCGGTCCTTTTAGGTCGGTCGATGTCCACGATTAATGTATTTTTGGAGATCTACATGCTACTCTGCATGCCAACACTTATTTGCACCGTTACTCGGCTTGTCAAGTCAAGTGAAAGTGGTATTTTCCTTCGAGTGATGTGTGTTCTCTTAGAACATCAGAAATGTTACAAAACAGTTGTACTATAATTATCAGTAGAAATAGTGGATGTTGATAGTGATGGCAGGTAACGCTATTGTTGTCGAGCGCAGTGATTCAGGCGTAGAGCTTCGGTCTCTCTACTAAGATTAACAGGATTCGAAATATGTGCGGCGATAATAAAACCTTGGAATATATTTTTGTTCAATCTACTTTGCTTCAGTTCACTCAGCTGTATCAATGAGTTCCTGGCAATAGACAGTGGTTGATTTGTTTAGTAACAGTTTTCGCGCTTGAATTGTAGAATATGGCGGGATGCCAAGGAAATTGAGGCAGTGTTTGTGTAAATAAGTCTATCAAAGAAGTAAAGTTTCATACGCTTTCAGCAGTCCTGAATTGAATAAAGGAAATTGATGGTAGTATTGTTTCCTTTAGTATGTGTTGCTGGCGAAAACAACTGTGCCACTTGCAATGATGAAAACACAATGTGCACGTCCTGTAATACGGGATACTCTGCGGACGACGCCGGAGTTTGTCAAGGTAATCTATTTGTGTATACAGTTTTATTACCGAATCCGACAATTACTTATTTAACTGTTCTCGTTCAATTTCCTATGACTAGATTCGGTCCGTTTAGGTCGGTCGATGTCCACGATTAATGTATTTTTGGAGATCTACATGCTGTGCTAAAACGTTAATATGTTAACATAAAATTGTCAGTACTTATAATAGAAAAGGTTGCTGTATTCTTGTGAGAAATGGTTAATTTCCAGAGTGAACAATTGCGTTGCTATCAGTTATTCTGTATCCCAACACTTGATTGCACCCTTACTCGGCATGTTAAGTCAAGTAAAAGTGGTATATTCCTTTGAGTGATGTGTGTTCTCTTAGAACATCAGAAATGTTAAAAAACAGTTGTACTATAATTACCAGTAGAAATAGTAGATGTTGATAGTGATGGTAGGTAAGGCTACTGTTGTCGAGCGCAGTGACTCAGGCGTAGAGATTCGGTCTCTCGACTAAGATTATCAGGATTCGAAATATGTGCGGCGATAATAAAACCTTGGAATATATTTTTGTTCAATCTACTTTGCTTCAGTTCACTCAGCTGTATCAATGAGTTCCTGGCAATAGACAGTGGTTGATTTGTTTAGTATCAGTTTTCGCGCTTGAATTGTAGAATATGGCGGGATGCCAGATAAATTGAGGCAGTGTTTGTGTAAATAAGTCTATCAAAGAAGTAAAGTTTCAAGCGCTTATAACAGTCCTGAGTACAACATGCAGCGCTATATAATATGATACATTTCTAATATAGAAAAAGATGTCTGCAGCATTACTACCACCCTGTCCTTTATTTAACGTAAATTAGAAATGATACATTAATGGTAGTTGTTTTTTCCTTTAGCGTTAACATGTACTGCTGGCGAAAACAACTGTGCCACTTGCAATGATGAAAACACAATGTGCACGTCCTGTAGTACGGGATACTCTGCGGACGCCGACGGAGTTTGTCAAGGTAATCTATTTGTGTATACAGTTTTATTACCGAATCCGACATTTAATTATTTAACTGTTCTCGTTCAATTTCCTATGACTAGATTCGGTCCGTTTAGGTCGGTCGATGTCCACGATTAATGTATTTTTGGAGATCTACATGCTGTGCTAAAACGTTAATATGTTAACATAAAATTGTCAGTACTTATAATAGAAAAGGTTGCTGTATTCTTGTGAGAAATGGTTAATTTCCAGAGTGAACAATTGCGTTGCTATCAGTTATTCTGTATCCCAACACTTGATTGCACCCTTACTCGGCATGTTAAGTCAAGTAAAAGTGGTATATTCCTTTGAGTGATGTGTGTTCTCTTAGAACATCAGAAATGTTAAAAAACAGTTGTACTATAATTACCAGTAGAAATAGTAGATGTTGATAGTGATGGTAGGTAAGGCTACTGTTGTCGAGCGCAGTGACTCAGGCGTAGAGATTCGGTCTCTCGACTAAGATTATCAGGATTCGAAATATGTGCGGCGATAATAAAACCTTGGAATATATTTTTGTTCAATCTACTTTGCTTCAGTTCACTCAGCTGTATCATTGAGTTACTGGCAATAGACAGTGGTTGATTTGCTTAGTATCAGTTTTCGCGCTTGAATTGTAGCATATGGCGGGAAGTTGAGGCAGTGTTTGTGCAAATAAGTCTATCAAAGAAGTAAAGTTTCAAGCGCTTATAACAGTCCTGAGTACAACATGCAGCGCTATATAATATGATACATTTCTAATATAGAAAAAGATGTCTGCAGCATTACTACCACCCTGTCCTTTATTTAACGTAAATTAGAAATGATACATTAATGGTAGTTGTTTTTTCCTTTAGCGTTAACATGTACTGCTGGCGAAAACAACTGTGCCACTTGCAATGATGAAAACACAATGTGCACGTCCTGTAGTACGGGATACTCTGCGGACGCCGACGGAGTTTGTCAAGGTAATCTATTTGTGTATACAGTTTTATTACCGAATCCGACATTTAATTATTTAACTGTTCTCGTTCAATTTCCTATGACTAGATTCGGTCCTTTTAGGTCGGTCGATGTCCACGATTAATGTATTTTTGGAGATCTACATGCTACTCTGCATGCCAACACTTATTTGCACCGTTACTCGGCTTGTCAAGTCAAGTGAAAGTGGTATTTTCCTTCGAAGAGTGATGTGTGTTCTCTTAGAACATCAGAAATGTTACAAAACAGTTGTACTATAATTATCAGTAGAAATAGTGGATGTTGATAGTGATGGCAGGTAACGCTATTGTTGTCGAGCGCAGTGATTCAGGCGTAGAGCTTCGGTCTCTCTACTAAGATTAACAGGATTCGAAATATGTGCGGCGATAATAAAACCTTGGAATATATTTTTGTTCAATCTACTTTGCTTCAGTTCACTCAGCTATATCAATGAGTTCCTGGCAATAGACAGTGGTTGATTTGTTTAGTATCAGTTTTCGCGCTTGAATTGTAGAATATGGCGGGATGCCAGAGAAATTGAGGCAGTGTTTGTGTAAATAAGTCTATCAAAGAAGTAAAGTTTCATACGCTTTCAGCAGTCCTGAGTACAACATGCAGTGCTATATAAGATCATACCTTTTTAATATCGAAAGAAGATGTCTGCAATGTTATACCCACCCTGTCCTTTCTGTCAGGTAAATTGAATAAAGGAAATTGATGGTAGTATTGTTTCCTTTAGTATGTGTTGCTGGCGAAAACAACTGTGCCACTTGCAATGATGACAATACAATGTGCACGTCCTGTAATACGGGATACTCTGCGGACGACGCCGGAGTTTGTCAAGGTAATCTATTTGTGTATACAGTTTTATTACCGAATCCGACAATTACTTATTTAACTGTTCTCGTTCAATTTCCTATGACTAGATTCGGTCCTTTTAGGTCGGTCGATGTCCACGATTAATGTATTTTTGGAGATCTACATGCTGTGCTAAAACGTTAATATGTTAACATAAAATTGTCAGTACTTATAATAGAAAAGGTTGCTGTATTCTTGTGAGAAATGGTTAATTTCCAGAGTGAACAATTGCGTTGCTATCAGTTATTCTGTATCCCAACACTTGATTGCACCGTTACTCGGCTTGTCAAGTCAAGTGAAAGTGGTATTTTCCTTCGAGTGATGTGTGTTCTCTTAGAACATCAGAAATGTTAAAAAACAGTTGTACTATAATTATCAGTAGAAATAGTGGATGTTGATAGTGATGGCAGGTAACGCTATTGTTGTCGAGCGCAGTGATTCAGGCGTAGAGCTTCGGTCTCTCTACTAAGATTAACAGGATTCGAAATATGTGCGGCGATAATAAAACCTTGGAATATATTTTTGTTCAATCTACTTTGCTTCAGTTCACTCAGCTGTATCAATGAGTTCCTGGCAATAGACAGTGGTTGATTTGTTTAGTATCAGTTTTCGCGCTTGAATTGTAGAATATGGCGGGATGCCAGATAAATTGAGGCAGTGTTTGTGTAAATAAGTCTATCAAAGAAGTAAAGTTTCATACGCTTTCAGCAGTCCTGAGTACAACATGCAGTGCTATATAAGATCATACCTTTTTAATATCGAAAGAAGATGTCTGCAATGTTACCCCTACCCTGTCCTTTCTGTCAGGTAAATTGAATAAAGGAAATTGATGGTAGTATTGTTTCCTTTAGTATGTGTTGCTGGCGAAAACAACTGTGCCACTTGCAATGATGACAACACAACTGTGCACGTCCTGTAATACGGGATACTCTGCGGACGACGCCGGAGTTTGTCAAGGTAATCTATTTGTGTATACAGTTTTATTACCGAATCCGACAATTACTTATTTAACTGTTCTCGTTCAATTTCCTATGACTAGATTCGGTCCTTTTAGGTCGGTCGATGTCCACGATTAATGTATTTTTGGAGATCTACATGCTGTGCTAAAACGTTAATATGTTAACATAAAATTGTCAGTACTTATAATAGAAAAGGTTGCTGTATTCTTGTGAGAAATGGTTAATTTCCAGAGTGAACAATTGCGTTGCTATCAGTTATTCTGTATCCCAACACTTGATTGCACCCTTACTCGGCATGTTAAGTCAAGTAAAAGTGGTATATTCCTTTGACTGATGTGCGTTCTCTTAGAACATCAGAAATGTTAAAAAACAGTTGTACTATAATTATCAGTAGAAATAGTGGATGTTGATAGTGATGGCAGGTAACGCTATTGTTGTCGAGCGCAGTGATTCAGGCGTAGAGCTTCGGTCTCTCTACTAAGATTATCAGGATTCGAAATATGTGCGGCGATAATAAAACCTTGGAATATATTTTTGTTCAATCTACTTTGCTTCAGTTCACTCAGCTGTATCAATGAGTTCCTGGCAATAGACAGTGGTTGATTTGTTTAGTATCAGTTTTCGCGCTTGAATTGTAGCATATGGCGGGAAGTTGAGGCAGTGTTTGTGCAAATAAGTCTATCAAAGAAGTAAAGTTTCAAGCGCTTATAACAGTCCTGAGTACAACATGCAGCGCTATATAATATGATACATTTCTAATATAGAAAAAGATGTCTGCAGCATTACTACCACCCTGTCCTTTATTTAACGTAAATTAGAAATGATACATTAATGGTAGTTGTTTTTCCTTTAGCGTTAACATGTACTGCTGGCGAAAACAACTGTGCCACTTGCAATGATGAAAACACAATGTGCACGTCCTGTAGTACGGGATACTCTGCGGACGCCGACGGAGTTTGTCAAGGTAATCTATTTGTGTATACAGTTTTATTACCGAATCCGACAATTACTTATTTAACTGTTCTCGTTCAATTTCCTATGACTAGATTCGGTCCTTTTAGGTCGGTCGATGTCCACGATTAATGTATTTTTGGAGATCTACATGCTACTCTGCATGCCAACACTTATTTGCACCGTTACTCGGCTTGTCAAGTCAAGTGAAAGTGGTATTTTCCTTCGAGTGATGTGTGTTCTCTTAGAACATCAGAAATGTTAAAAAACAGTTGTACTATAATTATCAGTAGAAATAGTGGATGTTGATAGTGATGGCAGGTAACGCTATTGTTGTCGAGCGCAGTGATTCAGGCGTAGAGCTTCGGTCTCTCGACTAAGATGATCAGGATTCGAAATATGTGCGGCGATAATAAAACCTTGGAATATATTTTTGTTCAATCTACTTTGCTTCAGTTCACTCAGCTGTATCAATGAGTTCCTGGCAATAGACAGTGGTTGATTTGTTTAGTATCAGTTTTCGCGCTTGAATTGTAGAATATGGCGGGATGCCAGAGAAATTGAGGCAGTGTTTGTGTAAATAAGTCTATCAAAGAAGTAAAGTTTCATACGCTTTCAGCAGTCCTGAGTACAACATGCAGTGCTATATAAGATCATACCTTTTTAATATCGAAAGAAGATGTATGCAATGTTATACCCACCCTGTCCTTTCTGTCAGGTAAATTGAATAAAGGAAATTGATGGTAGTATTGTTTCCTTTAGTATGTGTTGCTGGCGAAAACAACTGTGCCACTTGCAATGATGAAAACACAATGTGCACGTCCTGTAATACGGGATACTCTGCGGACGACGCCGGAGTTTGTCAAGGTAATCTATTTGTGTATACAGTTTTATTACCGAATCCGACAATTACTTATTTAACTGTTCTCGTTCAATTTCCTATGACTAGATTCGGTCCGTTTAGGTCGGTCGATGTCCACGATTAATGTATTTTTGGAGATCTACATGCTGTGCTAAAACGTTAATATGTTAACATAAAATTGTCAGTACTTATAATAGAAAAGGTTGCTGTATTCTTGTGAGAAATGGTTAATTTCCAGAGTGAACAATTGCGTTGCTATCAGTTATTCTGTATCCCAACACTTGATTGCACCCTTACTCGGCATGTTAAGTCAAGTAAAAGTGGTATATTCCTTTGACTGATGTGTGTTCTCTTAGAACATCAGAAATGTTAAAAAACAGTTGTACTATAATTACCAGTAGAAATAGTAGATGTTGATAGTGATGGTAGGTAAGGCTACTGTTGTCGAGCGCAGTGACTCAGGCGTAGAGATTCGGTCTCTCGACTAAGATTATCAGGATTCGAAATATGTGCGGCGATAATAAAACCTTGGAATATATTTTTGTTCAATCTACTTTGCTTCAGTTCACTCAGCTGTATCATTGAGTTACTGGCAATAGACAGTGGTTGATTTGCTTAGTATCAGTTTTCGCGCTTGAATTGTAGCATATGGCGGGAAGTTGAGGCAGTGTTTGTGCAAATAAGTCTATCAAAGAAGTAAAGTTTCAAGCGCTTATAACAGTCCTGAGTACAACATGCAGCGCTATATAATATGATACATTTCTAATATAGAAAAAGATGTCTGCAGCATTACTACCACCCTGTCCTTTATTTAACGTAAATTAGAAATGATACATTAATGGTAGTTGTTTTTCCTTTAGCGTTAACATGTACTGCTGGCGAAAACAACTGTGCCACTTGCAATGATGAAAACACAATGTGCACGTCCTGTAGTACGGGATACTCTGCGGACGCCGACGGAGTTTGTCAAGGTAATCTATTTGTGTATACAGTTTTATTACCGAATCCGACATTTAATTATTTAACTGTTCTCGTTCAATTTCCTATGACTAGATTCGGTCCTTTTAGGTCGGTCGATGTCCACGATTAATGTATTTTTGGAGATCTACATGCTACTCTGCATGCCAACACTTATTTGCACCGTTACTCGGCTTGTCAAGTCAAGTGAAAGTGGTATTTTCCTTCGAGTGATGTGTGTTCTCTTAGAACATCAGAAATGTTAAAAAACAGTTGTACTATAATTATCAGTAGAAATAGTAGATATTGATAGTTATGGTAGGTGTAGCTAGTTTTGTCGAGCGCAGTGATTCAGGCGTAGAGCTTCGGTCTCTCTACTAAGATTAACAGGATTCGAAATATGTGCGGCGATAATAAAACCTTGGAATATATTTTTGTTCAATCTACTTTGCTTCAGTTCACTCAGCTATATCAATGAGTTCCTGGCAATAGACAGTGGTTGATTTGTTTAGTATCAGTTTTCGCGCTTGAATTGTAGAATATGGCGGGATGCCAGAGAAATTGAGGCAGTGTTTGTGTAAATAAGTCTATCAAAGAAGTAAAGTTTCATACGCTTTCAGCAGTCCTGAGTACAACATGCAGTGCTATATAAGATCATACCTTTTTAATATCGAAAGAAGATGTATGCAATGTTATACCCACCCTGTCCTTTCTGTCAGGTAAATTGAATAAAGGAAATTGATGGTAGTATTGTTTCCTTTAGTATGTGTTTCTGGCGAAAACAACTGTGCCACTTGCAATGATGAAAACACAATGTGCACGTCCTGTAATACGGGATACTCTGCGGACGACGCCGGAGTTTGTCAAGGTAATCTATTTGTGTATACAGTTTTATTACCGAATCCGACAATTACTTATTTAACTGTTCTCGTTCAATTTCCTATGACTAGATTCGGTCCGTTTAGGTCGGTCGATGTCCACGATTAATGTATTTTTGGAGATCTACATGCTGTGCTAAAACGTTAATATGTTAACATAAAATTGTCAGTACTTATAATAGAAAAGGTTGCTGTATTCTTGTGAGAAATGGTTAATTTCCAGAGTGAACAATTGCGTTGCTATCAGTTATTCTGTATCCCAACACTTGATTGCACCCTTACTCGGCATGTTAAGTCAAGTAAAAGTGGTATATTCCTTTGAGTGATGTGTGTTCTCTTAGAACATCAGAAATGTTAAAAAACAGTTGTACTATAATTACCAGTAGAAATAGTAGATGTTGATAGTGATGGTAGGTAAGGCTACTGTTGTCGAGCGCAGTGACTCAGGCGTAGAGATTCGGTCTCTCGACTAAGATTATCAGGATTCGAAATATGTGCGGCGATAATAAAACCTTGGAATATATTTTTGTTCAATCTACTTTGCTTCAGTTCACTCAGCTGTATCATTGAGTTACTGGCAATAGACAGTGGTTGATTTGTTTAGTATCAGTTTTCGCGCTTGAATTGTAGCATATGGCGGGAAGTTGAGGCAGTGTTTGTGCAAATAAGTCTATCAAAGAAGTAAAGTTTCAAGCGCTTATAACAGTCCTGAGTACAACATGCAGCGCTATATAATATGATACATTTCTAATATAGAAAAAGATGTCTGCAGCATTACTACCACCCTGTCCTTTATTTAACGTAAATTAGAAATGATACATTAATGGTAGTTGTTTTTTCCTTTAGCGTTAACATGTACTGCTGGCGAAAACAACTGTGCCACTTGCAATGATGAAAACACAATGTGCACGTCCTGTAGTACGGGATACTCTGCGGACGCCGACGGAGTTTGTCAAGGTAATCTATTTGTGTATACAGTTTTATTACCGAATCCGACATTTAATTATTTAACTGTTCTCGTTCAATTTCCTATGACTAGATTCGGTCCTTTTAGGTCGGTCGATGTCCACGATTAATGTATTTTTGGAGATCTACATGCTACTCTGCATGCCAACACTTATTTGCACCGTTACTCGGCTTGTCAAGTCAAGTGAAAGTGGTATTTTCCTTCGAGTGATGTGTGTTCTCTTAGAACATCAGAAATGTTAAAAAACAGTTGTACTATAATTATCAGTAGAAATAGTGGATGTTGATAGTAATGGCAGGTAACGCTATTGTTGTCGAGCGCAGTGATTCAGGCGTAGAGCTTCGGTCTCTCTACTAAGATTAACAGGATTCGAAATATGTGCGGCGATAATAAAACCTTGGAATATATTTTTGTTCAATCTACTTTGCTTCAGTTCACTCAGCTATATCAATGAGTTCCTGGCAATAGACAGTGGTTGATTTGTTTAGTATCAGTTTTCGCGCTTGAATTGTAGAATATGGCGGGATGCCAGAGAAATTGAGGCAGTGTTTGTGTAAATAAGTCTATCAAAGAAGTAAAGTTTCATACGCTTTCAGCAGTCCTGAGTACAACATGCAGTGCTATATAAGATCATACCTTTTTAATATCGAAAGAAGATGTATGCAATGTTATACCCACCCTGTCCTTTCTGTCAGGTAAATTGAATAAAGGAAATTGATGGTAGTATTGTTTCCTTTAGTATGTGTTGCTGGCGAAAACCTGACGTAAGTCCATCGCGACAACACGGACCGGCGTCACTACCTGACGTAAGTCCATCGCGACAACACGGACCGGCGTCACTACCTGACGTAAGTCCATCGCGACAACACGGACCGGCGTCACTACCTGACGTAAGCCCACCGTGTGACCCCGCAACATATTAATAACAAGAACACATCTTTTTGGACATTGATATGTGGATATGACAGCTAGATGTCTCTACTAAAATTCGTTTGCACAATTTGTTATAATTGTGTGTCTTGATTGATGCAATAAAATACGCAAGCGGCACCATATGTTGTTTCGTTGTTGTCGCTCAGAAACTTTACGCGAACAGTCAGCGTTTAATCCAACGTAAACAAATCCGCCATTTTATTGATGCACGTGCATCTCTCTGATAGTACCATAAAATATAAAATAAAAGCCCTCTTTGTGGTAAGCATTTACATTTACCATATATTTACTTACAGAAGTATCACCAGTAACGGTTCGGTTGCCCTACCCACAATTGTTATTTTCGAATAGCATTAGTCTGGGCGCCATCTTTGCTAATAATTATAGCGTCTACTCTATTGCATTTTTTTGCGTCACTCAAATAAATTTTCATGGATTGTTTCACATCTAAAAAAGAAGGTGCGCGTCTATTAGGGACAATACGGTACTTGTTTATGCGGGTGTCGCGCAGCCGATAGCACGCTAACAATGCAAGCGTTTTTGAATAGCTGTCCTAGATTTGGGCTTGGCAGTCGCTTATATATTCATAGAGAAACCAATAACTAGGTAACGTTGACCGTATCGGGTCTATTCCCTGGGCATTTGTTGATTTCGTAACAACGACAGCACAAAGCGCTTTCTACTCACACCAGTTTGTTTGAGTGATTTTTCTGGAATGATTATATCGTTGTCGCGCAATAATAATAATAAGAAGAAGAAGAACATTTATATAGCGCCATAAATCTGGAAATATCCATTCGGAGGCGCTGTACATGAGTATGTATACATTATAAATACATAAAATAAAATAAAATAAAAAATAGTAATAAATAATAAAATAAATAAATTAGCTAAAGATAATTATTAAAATAAATGGTATATTGATAATAAAATAATGAGTATGACATTATGTAAAATTAATGTAAAACATGTACAAGATAATAAATAGGTAAACTAAAAGTTCACTGTGAACCATCGATGGTGACGGTGTCACTGATACACACGTAATATTGTCATAATTAACACAGTTGGTGTCAGAGAGGGCAACTGTCGGTCGCGTGGACACAATGACATGTATCGGTCGTTGTTTGCGTGCACCCCCACGACAGCCTCGATGGGTGGGCCGATGGAGTGCCACCCCCGCTTCACAAGCAGCTCTCCAGGCGCATTGTTAAGCCTGAAGTGACTGTGACCGCTGGGCCGTAGCCGATACAGGTAGTCTTGGCTCAGGAAAAACCATCAAAATGATCACCTACGATGACCAAACTTCGCATGCTGTATCTACTACACCTGTACTATGCGTATGCACTTGTCACGTGATCAAAAAATAATAATTAATGCCTGAAATCGATCAAAATGTGTCGGTAAATAACGCGCTTTCTTCGTCGAGTCACTACTGACACAGTGAACTCCGCCAGGTGGCGCCACCATCTTGCTGCCGTAAAACCGTGGGGTCAGACCACAATTTATTTGAAGATAAGAGCACATGGTTATGAAATTGTAATTATTTTATACTACCAGGAAATAATCTTTATTAAAAACAATTGTTTTTTAAATGCTCAAACCGATGTTATTTTATTGCGAGTACAAATATTGGTAATCATTAGCCATGAACACTTTTAGATTATTAGTAGTTTAGTATGTAAGAATTATAATATACATTTATACAATAATTATATACTTATATATATATATATATATATATATATATATATATATATATATATATATTATGTATATAATTATTGTGTTTTTGCATTCATATGAAATACATAATTTAATATATAATATTATACATATTATAAATAATAATGATATATATATATATATATATATATATATATATATATATATATATAATATATATTATTTAATAATATTAAATATATATTTAATATGTAATATATGCGTGTGTACAATAATTATATACTATATATATATATATATATATATATATATATACATAATAAGTATATAATTACTATATACACATATATAAACACATATTATATATATATATATTAAATAAGATATATATATATATATATATATATATTTAATATAAATAATATATATGTATATACAATATATTAATGATATATCTATATATATTAATATATATTATTTAATGTATATATATATAAATATGTCATATAAGTGTATATAATAATTATATACTTATTATGTATATATTATATACATATATATGTATATAATTATGGTATACATATTATATACAATAATATGCATATATTTATGTATTATAAATAGTATTGATAATTTACATAGATATTATATATGTAAATATAATATATTATTGATATACATATATTTTTAATATTTATTATTTAATATATATATAATATATATATATATATATATATATATAAATTTACATAGATGTTATATATGAAAATTATCATTACCATTTATAATATGTAAATATATTATATGTCTATTGTATATTGCACAAATAAACAATAATATTATACATATTATATTAATAATGATAATATAAATATATATATAATATATATATATATATATATATATATATATTATTTAATATTATTAAATATATATTTAATATATACGTGTGTACAATAATTATATACTATATATATATATATATATATATATATATATATATATATATATATATATAATATACATAAGTATATAATTACTATATACACATATATTACATATTGCATATATTATTAAATAAGATATATGTATATATATATATATATATATATATATATATATATGTATATATATATATGTCGGAAAATGGCGTGTTTGTTTTGATGCTAGTTGAAGAAATGCGCATGCATGGTTGCGCTCGCCTAATCAGCATACACAGAGCGGCTCTTGATGCTCATTAGTATGCAACAATCATGAAAAGGGTGACTGTTGATTGGTTGAATTTGAGCTATTTCTGTAAAGAGGACATGGATATGTAAATATGCATGTGAAGATTGAGGTCGTGTCCTTTCCGGTGGTACTACATAAAAATTACAATAGGGACACCCCACAGGAGCATGGCTAATTACGTCTGAGAAAATCGAACAATATTCTTTTATTTCAGAAATTCAGTCGCAGATCATTGATAGGGCTCGTTGTAAATTGCGCTAAAATGCATATTTTATCAGTATTTATTATTTCCAGGATAATATATATATATATATATATATATATATATATATATATATATATATATATATATATATATATATATATATTAAATATTATTGACAATCGCTTGATGTGTAGCAATTTCCTTTTAGGAAATATTGGTTAGCTCTGAAAGAACTGTTTGTATTTATTATTTTCTTTTTCTCGCCGCTGACAATCACCGTGGTCGGGTTATTTTTTTGGATTTTTTTTCTTCTTGCGGTCGAGTTCATGTGACAGCTTATACTGGATAAACTCTTCGGATACCCTTCATGATATTTTCGAAGGGATCCTCTCCAAATTTCAGCCGCCACATGAACTCAACGAGGTAGGTGTCGACCATGCCTCTGGCTGTTCCGCACTCCCTCTTGTTGCGGCGTTTAGCCCTCATCCACATGTTTTCTACCGTGTTGGTGTGGGCTCCAGTCACCGGGTTCACGAAGTTGACTTGGTGATTAACAGTCAGGTGTCGATAGCCGATGTTTCCGATTGTTTTATATGCAGCCCAAAGGTCTGATACAACAGTCGTTCCAGGCCGGATGAACTGTTGAATGATGGGCAGGAGAGTGGAACAGCAACCAGGAACCCTTCCTTGGTGGTGGTATCGATGCCATCGAACACCCACTGCTGTGGCACAGGTCTTCCTCCGACGTTGTGTTTTCTGCGGACGAACACACTCTCGTCGATCTGGAGCTCCACGCCGACTCCGCCAATACGGACAGGGTTCCGTAGAAAGTGCTCGGCGCAGATGTCACGAAGAAAGTTCCGCCAATCGACGAAAGTGTGCTCGGCCATTGCAAGCTCCCGGCTGGCCTTTCGAAAGGAAAACTCCTCAAAGGCCCAGTAGCGAATAACATCAAGCACGGATCGAATGTTTAGGTGGCTACCTTCGAAAAAAGATCCCGATCGGATTGACAATGTTTTGTTGCACGGCCTGCCACACCGCCAACGAAACTCATCACTCTTCCCGGGCCCCCGGGCCCTGCTCCAAACCATGGGGCGGTTGCACGTAGCGCAAACTTCATTTGCTGCTAGTAAGCCATGGAGTTTGGCCCACTGTATCGCAGCGACGTTCGTCTGCGTCGCGGCATGAAACTCCCTCGTTGTCAAGCCAGTGACACTCGGGAAATTATTTCGACCGCCATTTTCACCATAGAAGAGACACACAACCACGTAGCACGATTCTGTGAGACGACTGGCGTGCTTTAGGTTGTGTAGTCAATTTAAAATTTGGGTGAGAATCACTGCGTGGGAAATAATGGTGATTTCCTGTTCTTTGATCTTAGCGCTCACTACAATGGTTCCAGGAATCAAGTGCCCCTGCTAACAGGGTACGTCATACGCTACGAAAGTGGGTTTCAATTTGCAGGGGCCCAGGGGGTCCCGGGGGGTCATTGGGGCAGTTGGGGCAGTTGGGGCAGTTGGGGCATTTGGGGGGCATTTGGGGGGCATTTGGGGGGCATTTGGGGGGCATTTGGGGGGAGTTGGGGGCAGTTGGGGGCAGTTGGGGGCAGGGGGGCATTCATTCATTGGGGGCAGTTGGGGGCAGTTGGGGGCAGAGGTCCATATACTCCATGTTAACAAAAGGACTTTTTTTGTTTTGGTCGTAATAATCAACTCTCCCGAATAGCGTATTTCAGTTATATTGTCCGAAGGATTATTACAAGCAGAAGCAGTGGAACATTTTGCCGGTGACAATGATATAAAATCATGAATTTTAATCCATTATTATGGTGGTTGCCATGGCAATAGCGGCAAATACTTGTGTTTGGCGATCTTGACTAAAAATGGGTCCTTTTCCGGGCAACCCTGTTTGGGCCAAAGTTACATTTTTATGATTATTTTATTTAAAAACCCAATATAAGCTTATAAAAAACGTAAGCAATGTAAAACGAAATCCCAAAAGACACATCAGTTTACATCGTGTCGATTATCTGCACTACGTAAATCGCTGTGTTTTGTTATGTGTTTTTAGGGGACTTTTACACTGTAGGGGGCCACTTATATCTGACAAGTTGTCTAAATGCACATAATCAAACACATGTATACTTTGGCCCAAACAGGTTGTACTGCGCGAAAACTCACTCTTTTTATTAAAAATCGCAACAATGACTGTCACAAAAACAGTCAACTTAATGCAATACAGGAAGAAGGAAACACAAATCGTCTGGTGAAGGCAATGGTGATCCCAAAGAGAAATTACTCGAGAAATACCCGAAATGCTTTCGAGGTGTTGGTTCTTCTCTGGCGATTCCACATTGACCTGAAACAGGATGCAGAGCCTGCCATATACCAAGAGGCCCTGAGTCTATGAAAGATGCTGAAAGAATTAAAACGAATGATGAAATATACGTCATCGAGAAGGTTGACCAACCCACTGACTGGGTTAACAGTGTTGTGTACGTCACGAAACCACAGGTGAACTACGCATATGCCTAATCCAAAGGACTTGAACAACTTGTGAGAAGACCTCATCACTACACACAGGTCCTAGATGACATTCTACCACAATTACAAGGTGCCAGTGTATTCTCAATACTGGATGCACGATCAGGATACTGGAACGTGAAGTTGGATGATAGTCGAAACTAGTACGACGTTCAACACGCCATACGGGCGATACTGCTTCCGTCGTCTTCCATTTGGGCTAGTTTCGGCACAGGACGTGTTCCAGAAGAAAGTCACCAAACGTTCGAAGGTCTACCTGGTGTTGTAGCAATTGCTGACGACATCGTTGTGTTTGGCAAAACCGAAGCAGAGCATGACGAACACATGAACAACGCTATGAAACGTACACAAGAGGTTGGTCTATGCCTCAACCCTGACAAATGCGTTGTGAAATCACACAGGATCAATTCTTCGGAAACACCCTGTCAAAAGGGTTAGAACCTGATCCTGATAAGATCGCAGCAATCGTTGACATGACACCGCCGACAAATGCCCAGGAACTGCAAAGTCTTTGGTATGGTGAACTACTTAAGCCGCTACACACCAGACCTTGCGACCACTACAGCGCCACTCCGTGATCTCACAAAGAAAGACATCATCTTTGTGTGGGGACCTGAACATCAGAAAGCGTTCGAAAACGTGAAAAAAAGCCACCACTGCAGCATCAACACTGGCTTACTTCGACACGAACAAGCCAGTAACCATTCAGACAGATGCGAGCAAACGAGGAGTTGGAGCAACAATTCTACAACACGGACGACCAGTTGCCTATGGGGGAGTCTGACCGAAACTGAAAGCAACTACTGCAACATTGAGCGTGAAATGCTGGGTATCGTGTTCGGTCTAGAGCGATTCCACCACTACGCATACGGACGTCACGTAACGATCGAAACAGATCACAAACCTCTGGAATTAATCACCAAAAAATCAACGAATGCTCCTCCGAGACTGATCAGAATGCTACACAGAAATACGGCTTCACCGTGAATTATGTGTCAGGAAAGGATATACCCATTGCAAATGGACTGTCACGTCTACCTATTCATGGTGGTGAAATTCCCGACATCAACGTGACAATTCACGAAATCACTGGTGTTTCCGAGTCGAGACTCGGGAAAAACAGAGACATGACAAAATGCGATGAAACACTCCAAGTGTTAACCAGTACTGTGACAAATGGATGGGCCCCAGTACCGAAATCAATGTCCAGAGGGCATAGTGCCGTTCTGGAACTTCAGGAAGTAGTTAGTAAAGAAGACACTAAAAATAGAAGCGAGAGAAGACCCCGCCATCGCTTTGCTCTGTCTTCGTACGACTCCCATCGAAACAGGATTACCGTCACCTGCAGAAATGTTATTTGGCCGAAAGATTCAGTCCAACTTACCCATCATCGCCACCACGGGGAAAAAGAAAGCACGTTTCCCCAGAAGAGAACAATGGCGACGACAAAATAAAAGCACGTGACTTGAAAGACATACATCCAGGCCCAAAATGTCAGAGTACAGGATTATGTGACGAAAAAGTGGGAACCAGCCGTAGTGAAACAGAGGGTTAACGAACCAAACATAATACTACCAGCAGAAAAGAGCTGAGTATGTAGGAATCGACGACACATCAGAACGACTGGAGAAACATTCACATGTCCAGATACACACCCCAGTGATGAGAATACGGATGGGAACACACAGTTAATCGAAGTGAACTGGCTACTTCGACAACCCTAGCAAGGAAACTGAACCAATCCACGTCGAAGAACCACCAGCCTGTGTGACGACGCTTCGTACAGGAGAAGGCTGGTAGATGTGTGCGCCCACCAAAACGGCTTGATCTCTAAAGCTACAGTGTGTGAGAAACTGTGAAACGTACTTATATTTTTCAATGATTATATTTGCATTACATTGCATTATGTGACATTACATAGTCAATTTTTTTTAAATATCACATGTTTCATTTTATGTTCAAAATAATTGACATTTCAAGAAGAAAAGGACTGTGGACCAAAGAATGGCATTAAACGGTGTTTATTAAAAAAAAAATTTTAAAAAGGGGATGTCGTGATACGTAATTGATTGTGCTGCCGCCTCGCGGATAATAAACACGTTACTCTCGATCCCATCAGCATTCACGTTGATTTATCTTTTCAAAATTTCAATTGAAAATTTTTAAAACACGAACTCAACAATACAACAAAGGCCTCTGGCATCAGTTACATTAAAAGACTCAGTGTTTCCGGTTGGGCTGTACACGTTTCGTTTTTTTTGGGTCAAAGGATGTACTGAAGATTGCCGTGGTGTTTCCGTGTTTTATTAGCAAGCACGGTTTCTTTCGGAAGCCTATTTAATATATATATTTTTAAACTAACATTTTATGTGTGTGTTAAAATATATATATATATACATCTAAATACGTTTTTGTTTATTTCTCTGCTATCGCTGCTTGAAGTAATGTGGCTGATAATTTAATATTTTATATAGCTTATCTGTCATTTGCTATCAGCATGCTTTAGATACATCAGTACAGTTCGTAGTTCATAATTCATTCTGCCTTGCAGTCATCACATGTGCTGATGTTTATCTGCTTAAATATTTCAAGCTGGTCTGGCGGACTGTCATTTCATATATTTTGGATTCCGATATTTTTACTGTTGGAACTGATGCTTCGATCAACCCAATATTACAGTTTTGTATGTTTATGTATAAATACTAAACACATTTCAGATGCCTCACGTGGTCGTCCTGTACGCTGATGGAATCGCTATGCTTCGACGCGTTGCTATTCAGGTTCGTTTTTTTATACTAGAGCGGGTTGGCATTAGTACGACTGCAGTGGGCGTGGAGATATGTTATTAAATCATAAACACAAAACAGCGACCAATATTTCCAGGCGACGAATACTTTCCAACGACACCCGACCCCTCTCCGACCTTCCCGTCTCGTCCGGTCTTTCTTTCCTAGACCGCGAGTCAGGGGATAGGCGGGGTGTACGGGTAGTGCTGAAGCGGGGCAGAGGTTCTCAGCTCCCCACATTAATTTCGTTAAGGAGAATATAATAATGGAATTAGCTACTTTTAAAAGGTCAATACTAACACAAATTAATGTTATAAAACAGTGTTTATGTGTGTGCACGTATGTTTGTTTGCTTGATTTTTGGTTGATGGTTTATTTGTTTTTCGTTTGTTTGTGAAACCATATCTCCTTCAGTTTAGCATGTATTTGTGCTGACACCTAGTAGTCTATGGACTAAGACTTTTTCCACATTCTTCCGGCTGGTGTAGAACTTAATTATAGAAATGTTTTTGCATAGCTGACTCCTTTCCCCAAGCATGGATGAGCAATTCGGCTAAACTATATATAGTCATATATATCATATATAGTCACGGATATAATAGTCACATAAATTAATTAGTTCGTACTATGGTAAATTAAATGTACCATTACACATTGAAAGTCTAGTCTCGTTACCTGAAGAAAATATCACATTATACAATTATATATTATACAAACGTGGATGTTGCATGCCAGCATATAAAATGAATGCTGGCATGCAACATCCACGTTTACAATGATTCCCGTTTGGAATTCCACAACGATCAATCCTGCGTATTGCCCCTGCAATTATGACATTTTAGTTTTTTTAATTGTAATGCAAGACAATGGAAAAGCAGATGGGATACACCGGGAGATATATATTATGTCTTTTAAGGATATCAACAGGTCGGGGTCACGTCATGTTGCCCGTGCACCCCCTACAGATGGATAGTGTAAATCAATATAGATTACCTGCCCGTATTTAATAGGAGACAATAGGAAAAGGGATTAACCCTAATCCTAAACTCCCTAACACCTAACCCTAACCCTAACCCTAACCCTAACCCTAACCCTAACCCTAACCCTAACCCTAACCCTAACCCTAACCCTAACCCTAACCCTAACCCTAACCCCTAACTCCTAACCCTAACCCTAACCCATCCAACCCTATACCCTAACCACCTAACCCAATATACTACCAAGAAAATGGCTGCAAACCGACATTAGTGGGAAACCATGGTTTATGCTATATATGCTCTCAGCGAGCAAACAAGCCTAAGTATAAGTTAGTATGTGCTGTATATATTATAATGATACAACATAACAATTTAAGGTAAAATAGTTATGATAAAACAATCAAATATACATAATATTAATATTATTGTTATAGATGTGTGTAACCATTTCAAAGTTAATTAAATTAAAACTATATAGTCTAAAGAGATTTCATTTTTTTTCTGTTTCAAAGAATGCAAACAAGCAAATTGTACATACACACAAATTATACACATCAACTCATCTCCAATATAATATTTATTTAATGGTTTCTACAATATAAAACTCAAAGCAGTTAATAATGCTAATTTTCAAACATCTTACCCAGATCGTACAGATAGTGTTCAGGTCGAGCTTTAGTCTACCGTAGACGATGTGTTAAAATTTCTATCAGTGGCATTCGCCAAGGTAATCTTACACTTCAAAATCTTACCTCGAGAAGACCGGTGAATAGTTGTCCAAAAGTTTGCATTTAGGCCGTGTGAAGTTTATTTTCTGATGACAACATTTTTATATTGATGTATTTTTGTGCTTTTACCCGGTTTGCAGAGTCAAGGCTGACTATAATTTGAAAAATTATAATTATATATCATACATATTTTAAGTTATTTACCCAGGGGATAAAACAATGCATAATTTAAAATAGTGTTACCATTCGTGTGGAAATTCTACGTTAATGAAATGCAGTAAATAGTACAATTGTGGCAGGCATATAATATTATAATGTGATGAGTGAGTAAAAATAGTGTTATAACCCCTTTTCAGCTGGTACGTACCTTCCCGGATGATTATTTTGCCCTTTATGACTGATATCGACAAGGTTCGTAAGTACAGCCTTACAGGTAGCATATTCACCTTTTACAGCCAATAAATGGTTTTTAAACGAATTTTGGGTGAAAAAAGATATGAAAATGTACCGAAAAAAAAAGAAGGGTGAACACATCTGTAATGACTTGTGTGGGGCTTATCACGTTAAATTTTAACTTGGTTAAAATTTGACAACTTTTAAACCTATATCAAAATTAATTGCATTTTTTTTTAGTGATATGTATGTTGTTCGTGATAAGGGTTTTAAAAGATTTTAAAATTATATGCTAATTAACTTTCACCGATGACTGAAAATAGCGCAAATCTTTGGAAAACACTTTTGACTTTACCCTTGCATACTCAAAAATGCTCTCTTACACATGAAAGTCACTCTACATAATCTACGACATATCTACTTTACAAAATATGTGGTCCAGAGCACTCACAAACAGCACCGTTGTCTCATATATTAGCCGACATATACAAGGTCATATAAAATTAATTGCGTAAAAATCACGGACGTTTGTTACTGGTATCATTTACTTAAGACACTTGTATGAGTACTAAACATCTTCATATCATCTCAAAACGTCTTCTACATGTACAAAAGAGGTTGATATTTGGTTATAGCTGTACAAGTATATATATTTCGACCAGTCATGACTTTGAAAATTAAAACATTAATTTTTTTAACTTTCCCCAGGTTACAAGTGCTCTCAAATACAACAGAACCTCTTCTATAGCCTTAATGTACAGGGCCTACCGGGTACTTGTTTACTATTAGTTTTAACAGTAATAAAGACCTTTCTAACACTTGCAGGTGAACAGTATGCCTGCTTACCATATATACATAAAACTCACGGACGTTTGCGTAAAAATCACGGACGTTTGTTACTGGTATCATTTATTTAAGACACTTGTATGAGTACTAAGCATCTTCATGTCATCTCAAAACATCTTCTACATGTACAAAAGAGGTTGATCTGTGCTTACAGCTATATATAAGTATATATTTCGACCATTCACTGTATGTGTTATGATTTTGAAAAATAAAAACCCTTTTTTTACTTTCTCCAGATTATGTGTGGTCCCACTTATACAAATATATCACAGAACCTCTTCTATACCCTTAATGTACAAGGCCAACATGTTTAGTATTAGTTTCAACAGTGAAAACGATCATTCTGCCAGTTTCAGTCACCTTCTCAGTATATTTAAATAAAAATCACGGACGTTTGTTTTCATTTCGACGTCAGTTGTAAGGCCAATACACAAACTGGAGTGAAACTTTTGTTCACGATTGAAGAATGTGGTACAAGAAACGAGAAATGCTATAGGAAATACCTAGAAAATTATAATTATATGTAGGAGAGGTAAAAATGTTGAACAAACGTCCGTGATTTTTATCAGTATAATTCTGTTCATGTGCAACCCTAGCCAAGGGAAGTGGGTGTGGCTAAAACTTTTTCCACCCACAACAAAGCAACAACGTACCCTTGTCCATAGGTGGTAAAAATAATATGGTGCCCACTTTCTTAACATGCAAATTGGGCTATTGAAATATAATTCACGGACGTTTGTTTAACTAAAATTTCTCATTAGAATGAGAATTGTAAAAATTGTGCTGGCCTAAATCATGTTAAAATGTCATGGAAATGTAAACTGTGTCCACTTACTAGACAAATAATAAGTTTGGGATATTCTAACTTTACATTACTTGAAATAAGATACATTTAAAAAATGAAGAAATGCTCAAAAATGCATTTTCCTCCTTTTTTTCTAATTTATAGGCCAATAACACAAATAATTCTCGTCGGACTTAAATACGAATTTACATTTTTCTGAAAGCCCAAACAATTCTCTATTGAATGATACTAAGAAGAATTAGATTGGTGTACAGGTTTTTATTCTATACCCATGTAACGCTGAAAAACTGTGGAAATGGTGAATTTTTTCTAAGACCTCACCCATATGTATAAGCCAGCATACCACTACCAGTAACAATATACTAACATTATGTTCTGATGTAGTACATGTCGTATGGTGGACAGCCTGCGTCGCTTCGAGTCGAACACATCAATCAAACATGCAGAATTTTCCAATTTATGAAGACATGTTTGCAAAAGTATAGCGATATTAAAAATCTGTATCCCTTACATTACAACATTTTTGGCGAAATATTTGCAATATTATTATATAATATTAATATACAACGCGGGACGAACGCCAACACATTTCTGGAAAATGAAATGCGAAATAGTAACTTAAATAATAATTATCACATTGTTCTTGCAAGTGATGAAAACATCAAGTATTTAGGAGATTTTTGTGTGATCTGTGGGTATGATGTCAAGCATGATTTTAATGCAGCATGCTTTAAGATTAATATTTTGACTTATTGTGAACTTTACAGTAAAGACTAAAGGTTTAAAGGTAGGATAGGTATGGCAGCTGTCAGTAATTGTGAGATTTCAGAAGTACACAATATGCAATTAGAAATTACCATTGGCAACATGCCTCGTCATCGTTCAAATTGTGCATGTAAAAAGCATATTTAAATTTTTAATGACAACAGTGTTTTTCTTTCCATTTAAAACCATACACTTTGAAATACGGTACAGTATTCCAACCAGTATGCCTTAATTTTGCTATCACATTTGCTCAACATTCATGCTCTTCAAACTCTAAAGAATAAAATAGTGATCGACTTATCCAGATGTTAAATATTCATTAACTGTGTCTTATCTGCACTAGACATTGTAATGTGTAATTGGCATAAACCTGTCCAGACCAGCATAGTACACACATTTTTCTGTTATTTAACTAATGAAATCCCAAATTAAATTTTAGTCTATAATCAAGGAATAGATACATGAATAATAGTCGAGGACTGACTATAAGGGAAGTAGTTTTAGAAAGTACCTAGATCATGCCTTCAAGCTTAAACAAGTTAGCAGTAGCTAAACATCAAGGAGATTATTACACCCATTATTGCACTGACGAAGGGTTGAAATTTGATGTGGTTAGCAGTAGTCAAATTTTCGGTTCAAATACATCAGCAGTCCGTTTACTTCAGCTGGGTCAAGTAAGAGACATTGAGAAAGCAACAATTGGCTTGTCTAAGAATTAAGGCTAAGTCTAAGACACCAAGATGATAATGGCTTCCTCCCTCTGATAGGCCTATGAGTCTATAATTAGTGACTGGTGTTGGCCCTAGTGCAAGATGTTCTAATGAAATATAGTAGTGTTTTTTTGTAAAAATTGGGTTGGGAGTATATACCCAGACACACACACACACACCACACACAAACACACACACACACACACACACACACACACACACACACACACACACACACACACACACACACACACACACACGAGTTTATAACACAAAATATCCTCCTCCTTATCAAGTATGTGCAAAAGTGACCCAAATAATAATAGTATAGTATCCGCCGTGGCGTTCAAATACTCCCAATGAAAGATAGCGGGTTACGTTATATTTGAAGGCACGCGCCACCAAGACTTTCAGTCGTGAGCGGCCAGGCGAAACCGTCCCGCAAGGGCGGGCACATCTTTTTTTCTTAAGTTTTCACTTAGACGAACCGATTTGGTTATAAGTTGTTGTTAACCATTAGCGAAATATGAATTTAAAAGTTACCCATCGTCCGTTAATTACAAACATGATGAATATGTTAAGCTAAGAAGTGTGTGGATGCTATTATGGATTGCATTGTGTATGCTACTATGAATGTTATTATGTTATTACGTCATCTCAAGAACGCTGTTTCTCGATGGAGTTGACTGCGTGGGATCAACAGCAATCTCTGGAAACGCCTTATTTCATCCGTTATGCCAGCAGACGGTTACATAACCTGATGTAGAAGACGTCTATTACCGCGGACATGGTGTTCTGCGAGACATGGTTTTCTGGAAGACGGTTTTGGAAGAGTAAAGTGCCGACGGAGCACCACACATTGGATATCAACATCGCGGGACTCGCATGGACTGTGAGCTACTCGCTTTACATTTATTGTGAACTTGATGCGTCTCGCCATGATCGTGAACTTTATGCGACTCGCGTTGTGAATGTGTTTGGGTGAGTTCTTGCGCGCAAATGCCCGACATAGTTGGCATGAGAGTCACTCATCGTCTAAACCGTGTAAGGCCCTGCGCGGGCTGGAAATGTGAGCCCGCAGCCCGCCCCGCAAATTACAATTCCGCCCGCAACCCGCCCCGCCCCGCATATTGGTCATCTCCTGGCCCGCAGCCCGCCCCGCCCTGCAGTAATTTCGCCCGCAGTCAGCCCGCACCGCAAATGTTGCCACATCATAGCCCGCCGCCCGCCCCGCAGTAATTTGGGCAGCAGTCCGCACAGCCCCGCCGCGTAGTAACTTCGCCCGCAGCCCGCCGCGTAGTAACTTCGCCCGCAGTCAAAAGTCAGCCTGCCGCCTATAACAGATTGAACAGATAACATGGAATAATTAAAAATAACTAATCCTTGTTGAGTTTACTTCATTAATTTTAGTAACAAAATTTCATTATTTTATTTATTACAATATTTTAATTGAGTATCCGAATTAATATATGGCTAGTTATATTTTATATTCACTTTGTCTTTTTTAAGCATGTAATCACTTGAAATACAATAAACCACATTTTTCAGTCAGACAAAAATTATTATGTTGGAAGTCACTGTAGTCATTCACCATGACAACACTGAGCATACCAGACAAGCTAATATCCACTAATAGGTAGTCAATTGTCACCTCTGACCAAAGTGGAATAAGCTGCAATTAGCAACTACAGGCCTCTTTTGCAGTGGTCTTTTGATTTTGGCTTCCATTCCCCTTGCCCTGTTCTAACCAGTCCTGCTAGATGGCAACTGCTAAGGCTATTGTGTCAGTGCCTCAGTAGTGGTGCAAAGTGATAAGAAATATTTGCTTGAGGGTTTTACAGCTTGCCACATTGGGTAATTGAGTATCCCGCCAGACATTTCCATTACTCATTAATATATTATCCATTAAGGGAAATCTGTATTAGAACCCCTCAAGAATTGTTTTACTTTTGTTATTAAATACTTATTAATATATTACAGCCAATATCTTGTAACGAATGCTATGATAAATACATTGGACATGGTTATCAAGGAACGAAAAGTTTCTGCTAAGAGTCAGCAATGCCAATGTGAGATCATTCAGGTCTTGTTTAGTAATATTTACACAGATTAGCACATGTGGTACTGGGCAGTAAAACTGGGCACCACCAGCCTGCTAACTGCCTTTGTGTATTAGAGAAGGTCTGGCTTAGATAAGCAAGCCCTTTGTCCAAGCCAGGTATCCCAAATTAAATATGTCTCCTTGGGAGTTGTTCAAACATCACTCAGTCTAGCAAGACAGGACAGCCTGGTCAATGGTGATACTGACTGACAACTTGGCTGTTAGGTAGGTCTGGCATCATTTCTGATTGTGTAAAAAGGCAGTCTGTAGCGATCTGTGCCACAATAACATTATTTTGCTACCGTATTTCTTACGGATTCAAAATATTTTATGGTGCTCGTGTATGCAAGACCAAACCTTTGTATTAACTAGGCAGTGTCTGAATAACAATATTTTGTGACCTTATTTCCTGTCACTTTCCTGGGCAAAAGTGTAATTTTTTCTGTGATATATTTTACTGTGAATTATTACATGTAGGCCCTACACTCTAATGAATGTCTAAAGCTGGCAGGGCAAATAGTGACATATTTTGAGTATTTTCAACATTGTTATCAAAGTGTTCTATTACCAGAATGCTCACTGGCAACACGTTGTTTACCAAAACGTCATGATTAGCACATGTTATCATAACGTAGTTAAACGCACACATACACATGCAGCTATGCAACACACAGTGTCACACACACACTATCAGGTAATCCACCAACTAATAAGCACAGACAATGTGCACATTTTGAGAGAAACTGCGCGGGCTGAAAAAGCTGAGCCCGCCCCGCAACTATATCATTCGGAGAAACACCGCCCCGCCCCGCCCCGCCCCGCCCCGCCCCGCCCCGCCCGCCCCCCCCCGCCCCGCCCCGCCCCGCCCGCCCCGCCCCCCCGCCCCCCCCCCGCCCCGCCCCGCCCCCCCTCCCCCCCCCCCCCCCCCCCCCCCCCCCCCCCCCCCCCCCCCCCCCCCGCCCCCCCGCCCGCCCGCCCGCCCGCCCGCCCCGCCCGCCCGCCCGCCCGCCCGCCCGCCCGCCCGCCCGCCCCGCCCGCCCGCCCGCCCGCCCGCCCGCCCGCCGCCGCCCGCCCCGCCCCTGCCCGCCCTGCCCGCCCGCCCGCCCGCTGCCCTGCCCGCCCGCCCGCCCCGCCCCGCCCCGCCCCCGCCCCGCCCTGCCCCGCCCCGCCCCGCCCCTGCCCTGCCCCGCCCGCCCTGCCCTGCCCCGCCCGCCCCGCCCGCCCGCCCCGCCCGCCGCACCGCACCGCACCGCACCGCACCGCACCGCACCGCACCGCACCGCACCGGCCCGCACAACAAATAAAAAATCCAGCCCGCGGAGGCCCGCTGGTTGCCGTCCCCCGCGGGCCGAAACCCGCCCCGCGATCTAACCGGTCGGGCGTTAGCTCTTTACCCATTGTTCGACGTATTCGGGTGCACGACCAATCGGAACTCGATATGTGAGAAGTATCCTGAACACCACATTTCAAGTGAATACATAATTATGGTAACGTAAGTTTCTAATTGGTAACATCAGTAAAGCCAACAACGCAGTTCGATGTTGTAGCTGCTTTATTTGTAATATTAACTGTGAACGCACGTGTTCAGCATGTCACAGTATAGAGGAAGCCATTGTTTTACAACGAACTCGAACCAGAATATGGCCAAGAAATGCATTAATTAAGTATGTCATATTTTCCTCATCTATTACGGTATTAATTACGATGATGATAATCAATGTTGCTATATAATTTCACTCATGGGAAGCTAGCAAAATATATCAGGAAGTACATAACATAACTTATATGAAGCGGATCTTAGAGGATTCAACATCGAAACATTTTAATGTGCATTTTCTACTTGCAAATGTTAAATGTCAGCGTATAACGCAACAACCAACGAATTTAAGCTACTAAACATTGGTGCAGGTTTTTAAATATATAACGTGGCCATAGGGTTATTTCAAATTATTTCTAATGAACGCCAATGTGTCTTTAGAAGAAAATAATTATTGAAATCATTGTTAATGTAAGATATACATACTATTCTATATATGTAGCCATGTTGGAAAATCTGGTAACTTCGCGAGATTCATGGCACCCATTGTGTGTCCAATGGAGTATTTATACTAGAGTGAGTGCCGTCTTCAGAAATTACTAAACATATTGATTTTTGATTTCGTATCATAAATTTCTTCACACATTGGTGGTAATATTCATGCTTTTATAGAAATGCTATACGTTAAACTGTCACAGTGGTTTACGTGTGTTTTCTGTTAGTGAATAACATAAAAAATACACAAAATATAATACATTGGACGTAATCATTGCATTTGACATTCGCCCATAATTAAAGTATACCATGCGTTCACACTGGATATGTGACAATACATTTCATTACTACACCAAACACTGACGCATTCTTGTCTTGGACGCTATGGGAGAGCAAGCGATAACGCAATGCTACACAAATGCTCACATTTCATCTAAACAATAAATCCACCCATCTACATTTTCTCACACAGTCAGATAATGTAGTATCAATGATTGTTCATAATACATGTGTGAAGTTGTAACCCGATACTACGAACTATATATTAATTAACATAGAAACATTGTTATATATATATATATATATATATATAATATATATATATATATATATATATATTATTATATATATAATAGTTATATATATTATATTACACAATATATATCTATTCTTATTGTTACTAATATATATATATATATATATATATATATATATATATATATATATATATATATATGCATACTTACTTGTATACGATACTCTGGGATAAATATTTACACATGTTTCTCTCGTATACGAAAAACCGATGATTTTAACCATATAACACTAGACATACATACATATATATATATATATATATATATATATATATATATATATATATATATATATATATGCTATCTAGTATAAATGCACATACATGCATATTTACGAGTGAATACATACTGCAATGGTAAATGTATTTTACAGCATTGCATTGCAATGAGCAAACATTGCCTTGTTAGGCGCAGGTGTGTCGGTACTAATCGTTAGTCACTACGTCGTTGGTTGAGGATCGGCGGTCAGGTTTTCAAGGTCGTTGTCCGTGTTGTCGATGTCTTGGAAGAAGAAGCTGCAGTCCTTGTCTGGTAACGAATAATGTGCATTATTAAGTAACTATATGCCTTTATTTCATTATATGTATGTTTTATTAATTTCTAATGTCTATGGTAGACATTGTGTCCCAAATAAATCCGCGTACGCGAAGGTATAGTGTGGGATTGATCCATCTATGTTATCTTTATATGGTATGACTCTTAGTTATTAATAAAACAGTATCCTGATGAGATAAAGGCGTAGCATTTCAGGATGTAATTATATTAACATGAATGTCTTCATTATAATTTATGTAGTTTAACGTCTCTAGAAATCACGTTTCCTTAAAATTCCTTTTGGATCGAAAGTAATTCTTTTAAGACAACAATCTTACTTATGGCGAACACCTAAATATAACATCATGACTAAGTGATCTCGTTTGCATTTTTTACCAAAAAAGACGCACGTAAAGCAAGACAGGCACTACCAAAATGTGTTACTAACCTTATACTATATGCCGTATTTAGCATAACTGATCACATGTTGGGGGTATTGATTACAATACATTTATCGAAACGTTGGTAACTATGTACACTTTACATTGTATGTGTTTTTCGGAAGATCCATTATAGCATGTTACTTCCTTCTAGGGTAGTAAAACAAACCCACGCTAATGGAAGTAATTATTTTTCAATCGTAGACTAAATGAGTTGGCATATCCGTTAACTTTAAAAAAAACTACCAGTTGGAATTAGAAGTAGAAGAAAGTTGATAATTTTTGGAATCGAAATAAAGCTAGAGCATGTGCCTGGCGAAGCGCGAATCTTTTGATGGAAAACGTTGTAAAATTTGGATAAATTGACTCTCACCCATTTCCCGGTCTTAGGGCGTCATCGGAGCTGCCCCGGAAGTGGATTGTCCTTTCTTACCGGCGAATTTTCGAACAACGCCCCAATTCTGCAACATTGGAATAAATACATTCCTATCAAAGTCAAACGAATATTATTCTTACATACATGAAATTATATGTATATACACACACACACACACACACACACACACACACACACACACACACACACACACACACACACACACACACACACACACACACACACACACACACACACACACACACACACACACACCACCACACACACACACACACACACACACACACACACACACACACACACACACACACATATATATATAATACTGGTATCAGAACACGTAACAACATTGACCACAGTGTAGCTAACATCTATACAGCAATATTCGGAACGAGTGTCGTATGAACCTTATGCAAATATGCTGAATAAAACAAAACGTATGAGTTTTATACATATGTAGACTACAGCAAGTTATCACGTGAAGTAGTAACATAAAATTAATAAATGTAACATATGTCTACGTGTTGGTTGAAACTGGTATCATATTAACTCACAATATTAGAGACCCGTCCCATCACCCGGCTGATGGCGTGCATGCGTTGCTCGTCCATCGCGTCTTGCAGCGGAGTTTCACGAGTTGCACGGGGCACCTGCATGGAGTCGCCGCGGCCCTGCCAGAATCTGCGGTCGACTGGATGACGCATCCCGTCTTTCGACAACACCCTTTCACTCTCACTGCCGTCGGGAGTCTCGGCCTTCTTGCGATTCTTCCTCACAGTCCTCACGACGTGGATGCCGAGGATGACGCACAGAATGAGGAACACGAGTCCGACCACAGAGCCAATGACGATCGCCACGAGTTGACCTGCAAGGAGGGGTAGTATTTACTTGTTACTTACAAACTGCTCATTTGTGTTTCTGTATTAAATAACAATATCGCATGCACCATTATCTGTGCTAATACGCTGAGACACAATGCTATGGCAACATTGCATTGCCTTTGGCCTCACAACTGCTGCAGAAACAAGAGGTGTGTGTTATTCTGTGTAATCACAATGCAGATGTGCTAAACATAATTGGGTTCAGTTGCATTATAATGCTCGTTTAAGTAAAAAGCGTGATTCACCATATCATTTCGGATGATAAACTATGTACGTACAGCACCGCTTTGAATATTGCATCGTGTCGTTCCTACTTCTTTGAAACAGAAGCGTAACCGTCAACATCAGCTAATGCCGTTCCAAGTGTTACGTTAGAAAGTAGATTATATTAAGTGTAACACTGCATAATGTAAATGCGGAAATAAACTTCCCTTACCTGAATTCTTCCATGGCTTGTCTAGAGAGGGAAAACAAACAAGAAATTATTCATGAGAGAAAGACGCAGCTTGTTATTCAGTAGCATATCAAGAATGAAAGCAAATCAGTTAGATAAAACACTGTATTGCATATCATTTATACAACAATATGTATTATTTTAGAGAACTTTTAACAGACGAAATAAATGTGAATATGAAACTACACACAATTTGCATTTCTTAATAAATGATATATTTATTAAAAAACAATGCGTGGTCTCTAAAGGTTTTCACCATTGTCGAAATTACATATTTTCATTCTTGCTAGTGACATACAGTTGCTGTGATGTCAGAGGATGCAACATAAGCAATAATTAGAATTGTGCGTACAGTGTTTATTTATGGTTACTGAAACAAATAACTAAGTTACCAAAAAGTTCTTATTTCATATAAATTAGTCACATTTGTGTCATATATTATAGTAATCTTTCAAAACAAGTTATCTATGGAATTTGCGAGATTTATTACACAATCAACGATCAATGTGTAATGGACACTAGCTACCCCCGATGTTGTGTTATTCTGTCTACGATACCACTTATTATGCGCGCTTTTGAATAGGACGCAACGTCTCTCCTTTTCAGCCAACAACTTTAATATGTACACTTTATTTTCTCTTCTGCGAATATTCTATTGACTTCTCCGTGTACATCTCACTGTGCTTTATCTACATGTCTACTAACGATTGTAGGGTATCACGTATATTTTAGTATGTAAGCACGTCACGAGAACAGTACCTAGAACCGACGATAACGTTGCCATATTATATCGTTACGATAACGTAAACAATGGAGTGTTTTGTATCAGTTATTATAACGTTACCGTTGTATCGTGACAGGGTACCTATAGAGATCCTTCGGAAACCCTTATTAATTAACCGCTATGCAACTATGTTTAAGAACATTGTGGTAAACAGGGAACTGTATGTTTTAAAATATTATTTCTTCAAAGCAGGTATATACATATATGAATATGAATGCATACATGTATTTAAAATATGTTGGTAACACTATTATAAATCTATGTAGAGTTGTTTTTAATAACATGTTACCCGGTAACCCACATATAACCTACAAGTATCGTTATAGTTACGGTAGCTGTTTGCTGTGTAGCTAGACTACTTCAAGCCCCGAAGCGTTCTGGCAAACTGGTTGATTTTCCGCAGGTCAGTCAATCATTTTCCGCGATAACAACTATATAATGTTGCACGTTTTTAGTGCCGCCGGAAAGCACCGTGCACGTACCGATTGGATGATGTTCATGCTCTGTTTAGGTGGGAAGGATCAATGTGCAACGAAGTGGATAGACAATATGTAATGTAGTATGTTGTACTCATGGTTCTGGCTGTGTTTTAGCCGTTCACCATTCTTAAGATCTTTAGTTGAACCTAATCGATATTTCATTATACAGTTTATATTTGTGTTTGTGCCCGCTTAATTACATGTGCTAACGCCACTGAAGTTGTTATATGACGTGGACCGATACGGACATCTACGTATACATAATCACCTCGTCTAAATTAGTACACGTATTATGAAATTATACCATCCCATGCACATTATAACGGATTACTAACACAATATTTGTGGTTTAGTATGGATATTAAAATAGGATATAATAACTTAATATCATCATAACAAAGTATTGTGAAAAGGGTATTCAGATTAGTTACGCTTACGAAAGGTACATTAAACTGAGCTTACCCGAAAACTGTATACTCTCGGGAGTTGACCTCGAATGACCCAAATTTTCCATTGTTCGTTTTAAGGTAGGTTTTCATTATTTGTTGTAGTTCTTTCTCTGCGTGTTCCTTCTTCAGCACCAACTGATAGTTCACAATCACGCTGCCTTCGCTAAGACCGCAATACAAAACAAACGTAGTATGGATACATGCTATAACAAATACGTCAATGGAAGTTCGACATTAAATTGCATGAAGATCCCGACAATGCGAAAGACATATTTTTTTAAATATAAAATCGTATGAAGCACAAACATTAGGTTAATGTGTATTAGTAATTCGCACAATGACGACTGTGACTTCATTGTGGATTACAATTCGGAGAAATACATATTCAATCATTTATGAATATCTCAGCACCTGAATATCTCAGCCACGTTTGAGTGTCTCTGCTTACCTGAATATGATCTCCTTCACTTCAACAACTTCATTTGCAATCGATGAACTTTCAAACACCGTTAGAACCTATAAATAACACCAAAACGTCAACTGACCCACCCATATATAAACTACAGCCAGCTTGCACGACACATTATTATATATTATTTTCTGTACACAACCTTTCTTCCTATGTTGCCAAAGTATATATCTGAAACGATTTGTGTCTGATGATATAATTATAGTTATGTTAAGAGAAAGCTTCCTTCTGGACCAATACATTTTAAAGAGAAAATAACACCGACCAATTGCAACTGCAACCAAAACTATTATACATCCACGCGCCATTGTGCACGCTACCAATGACATCTCTTCGCAATTCATACAAGAGAGAATACAGCGATTACTCTATTTATGTGACGCTGAATTTGGTTTTGTGTTGAAACTACAAAAACAATTATTATTTATATATGGTGGTGTTTTGTAGGATAGTTATTTCAAGTGTAACTCAAAATAAAAAGGGGATACGAGAAACCAAGATATGAACAGTAATATTCATAGACATGAGGACACATTGGCAGTCCATGCACTTGAAACATCTGGGGCATATATCAATAAATCGGTCGCTGGGAAAAGTATAATTTCACTAGACTCGTCCAGTTTTAATACACATATATTCAGAATAAATCACGTGCGTGATATTATTGATTGTAGCTGATGCTGGTTAGATTGGATTAACTATTTCAAGGCCCAGGACAACACAATTACGTTTTGTTTCCTTTTCATGAGCGCATTGCATGTCAATACGTAATAACTGTTATCACATTACTTGAACCTGACATCCATTGATACCATACCATGTATACTATGACCGATTACTAACACAACATTGGTGGTTTAGTAGGGGTATTAAAATAGGATATATATTATTTAATATCACCGTAAAAAGTATTATGAAAAGGGTACAAACATTAGTTACGCTTACGATATGTACATTAACATGAGCTTACCCGAAAACGGTATGCTCTCGGGATTTATCTCGAATGACCCAAATTGCTATTGTTCAATTCAAGGCAGTTCTTCATCATTTGTATTATTACATACCACACATATATATAGCATAATCATATGTATCACTATTTGTTTTATATTTTTGTTTTGACAGTCCCGCACGAACGAGCATGCGCATGCGCCGAACATCAACACACACCGCACATACCTGTAATTGGACTTCATAAGACAATTTCTTATATGAGGCAGACATCACATCTGCAAGCTTTTCATCGTATTGCCGATTTTTGATGGTAAATCTCCCGTACTGCACGTAGAGACGACTCGCTGAAATTAAATATTAATTAATACACGATTAGAGAGACACAATGTTAAAAGAGGTTCAAGGCGGTAAATGTGAAGGAAGCATATTTTTGTTGTATAATTTTGGCAACACGTTTTAAAATCATCTAAATAGTATATCATTATTTTATTTTCTATTTTGTCCCATCGTGATTTAGCGGCCATTTAAAATGGCCGCAAAATTTGATTTCGCCGTACGTTAGTAACTGTTTCAACTAGAGAAATAATTTCTGTGTGTGGATATATGTTCTATGGGATACGTATTTCAAATAAACAATTTTTGGAATTTTCCGGATTTCGCGTCTGCCATTTTTAAAGGTGGCGGTCGTCAATGCAAATGTCACAGTATCTCAAAAAGGCATCACATTGAGCAGTAATGTTGATGATATTGGATAGTGTTGTGGATAGCGATATACATCAATGTACACTTTACCTTCACTAACGTTCATATATCCGCCATTTTTAAAGATGACGTCCGGCTCAGCCATTTACCAAGATGTTAGGAAATACGTAAACTAGAGCCAACAAATTGATGTCAAGATGTAAGGTTTATGGAAATGATTATTTAAATTGTGTTTCTTTTTTTAACATTTATTGACTTTCAAATATCTGCCTTTTTGTATAATATCCGCCATTTTTGAAGTTGGCGCCAGACAAAATCTATAAATTATTATATCCATAGCTTAAGAACTACGTGGTTTAGATACCAAAAATTGATGTTAAAATACAATTAATTTTTGAAGTAATTATGTGATGTATTACTTTTGATTTATCTGTCCTTCTAATAACATCTAACATCCACAGCAATTGCACGTATTCTAGAGCCATAAAATCGATGCCAACATGTAGGGTTTTTTAAATATGCTTATTTAAATTAAATTTGTTTAAACCTTTACTGAATTTCAAATAGTCGCCTTTTTAATATCCACCATTTTATAAAATGTCTTCCGACAAAATCTATTATTTTCGCAGCTGAAGTTGAGGTCAAAAAGATTATTTTTGAAGCGTTGATATATTGTATTATGTTTGAATTAAAAACACATTCAAATGTCTGCCATTGCTAAAAAAATAGCGTCCACCAAAACATATTATTTACAAATCGTCAGAGAGTCTAAGATCTATGAATCATCGAAATTTGAAGCTAATGTGAAAATATAAGTGTTTTCAGGCGAAGTTTTTCAAGATGTCATTTATATATTCCGTATAACGGACGGCCAATTCAAATTATTAAAAACAAACAATCCATACTACCGAACTCCCGAGCTGTTCAACCTTCCCCCGAAGTCCACCGACACTGCACTATGCAACCTGTCATGTAGCCACACTTGGTGGACATGCACACAATTTAGAAAGATGTGTTATTGCACAGCTGCATTACGTCAGCTGTAAAACTGAATCAGTTCTTAATTATGGAGCTGGTGTTTCCTTGGTTTGCACTGGCAACAATCGGCCACCATGCTATTGCTATCCAGGCTCGATTGATTTGGGGATGATTGGGTCTAAGACTACATCCCATGGTCAAACATTCGCATGCACATGTGCTCGCCTTGTATGTTCCAACCATGCACCATGGGTACGTGGGAGTTTGTTTAATCCTTTTTCATATCTTAGTAATTTGAAATGACCACCACATGTTTTTCACAAGGGTAATGTAGAGCCATCCAGGACATAATGGTGTGCACAAGAACTGTTCACAGCATGTGACCACTTCAGTGGACTGTTCTGCTCCTTCTGCAAATCCAGTCAGTGCAGCAAGTACAGTTCGAAAGACGGAAGAAATGCTGTGAAGCTGGCACCCAATTGTGGCTCCCAGCCAAGAGCCAAGAGCACGACATCAGTGTTGGGGGTATAGATAGACTACTAATATGTTTCTGCAATTTCCACAATAAGTTAAATCATGCGACTGTTTGCTTCTTTGGCCATCTTCACTCCTGTAGACACAGGGCAGACGGAGGTTGTCTTGACATCATTGCGTGTCACGATCACTAGGTTCTCAGCAGTTATCATATCGAAGACATTTTGAACGTATATAATTCTGATGCACGTTGAATCATCTACTGTGTTGGATCGTATTCCCTTGGAATTGCCTCTGCACGGTGTTGATTCCTTCAATTGCAGTGGATGTTGGATGGGGGGTGTTAGAGTGGATGAACAATTTGCGAGTTTTCAATAAGCTATGGCACAATTTTGAAATCAATAAACCAATATTTGAGTTGGCCAACTCCGTCCGTTTTGCAGAATAGCTAAGATTCATCTTTAAATCGTTGCCTCCAAACATCTATATGTCCACATCAGCTTCAAGGTTCGACGATATGTAGATCATAAGACATAAGGATAACAGGCTCTCTTAATATAATACTGTTTGACTGTTTTTTGTCTAAGCCACGTAGTGCTTAAGCTATGGATATAATAATTTTAGAGATTTTATCGGGCGCTATCTTCAAAAATGGCGGATATTACAAAAATGCAGATATCTGAAAGTCAATACAAGTTAAAAGTAATACAATTTAAATAATCATATCTAAACATCTTACATCTTGACATACATGTTTGGCTCTAGATTACGTAGTTCTTAAGATATGGGTAAATGGCTTAGCCGGACGCCATCTTTAAAAAGTGAGTGAAGGTCAAATGTACATTGGTGTATATAGCTATCCAGCCAGCTATCCAATGTAATCAACATTACTGTTCAGTGCGATGCTCTGTTTTGAGATATTGTGACATTTGAATTGACGACCGCCATCTTTAAAAGTGGCGGACGAGAAAGCCGAAAAATACGAAACGTTTTAATTTGAAATCATTTTCCCATATAACATATATCCACATACCACAATTATTCTCTAGATGAAACAGCTATTAACGTACGGCGACATTAAATTTGTCGGCCATTTTTAAATGGCCGCTAAATCACTAAGGGACCAAATAGAAAAAATAGCAACAAGGGTTTTTAAGTTCTAGTAGGTACTATTTAGATGATTTTAAAACATGTTGCCAAGATTATACCCAAAAAACATGACAATAAATTTAAATTATTTGACCTTACATTACATACGGACTTAAACTTCATAATATGGCAACATTAACATATTGCATCGCACAAGGAACATATTTATATTTATATTCCTTCACCACCATTTGTTAAGTTCTATAGCATAAACACTGGTCTGTGTTGTTACGTTTCACTTGCCTGTTTCGCAAGTCATGTCCTTGGAACGGAGCAGTACACTTGCAAGTGTAGCTGTCGATTGCATCCACACACGTGCCTCCGTTCTGACACGGTCTGCTGCCGCACTCGTCGATGTCTACAAGTAGCATTCAATGATGTAAACCGGCATGGGTTTACTTGTATGGAATGAACATATATGCGTGTATTCAGCATCATCTTACAGACTAATAAACATATAATGAAAAGTTAATTTACTTTTATAGTTAATTAATGGAATTATACATTGTTTTCAAACATTGATTATTAATGGTACATATTGTCGCATACGGAAATCTTGTAATGACGAGAGAATGTTGCGATATAAACTACCACTGTCCGTGGTGTTTTGTTAGGAATCAAAGTGTTGACTATCTTAAATGGATCAAGGTTAAGGGTCCAGACCTGTCTCGCAGTCTTCGCCTGTGTACCCGGCGACACAATCGCACGTACGATTGTTGCCTACTTGTTGACAAGCCCCTCCGTTTTGGCATGGTTTAGCCTTACACAACGGTCCTATAAAGAATGGTAGAACAATATTAGCGTCTACACATTTCTGCAGCGTAATCAATTGTCATGATAACTAAACATTATTATAAAGATATACGATTGTTTTTTACTTATATGGAGTTATTATTGTTTACCCTAAAACTTACCATTACGTAGTGTCGTTACAAATGTATACACTTGTTGTTAACTCTCTGTTTGGATTATATATTATCCTCACTATGTTATATCTGAAACCGAAACAATTTCCTCTGCTGTTGTGCAAGAATGCACAACTATAAAACAGTATGTAATTCATTGTTATACATTCCATAATTTTAAGCTGATGTCATGGTTAATGCTATGAATAGCAAAGAAAGTAGACGCAACATCTTACCTGATTCACATATCTTGCCTGTAAATCCACGAACACATGAGCAACGGAACTTGTTGACGAGGTCTGTGCACCTTCCGTTGTTTAAACACGGAGAGCTGCTGCATTCGTCGATATCTGAAGCCATTCATGCACGTACAATACATATTGTTTATGTTTAAAGCAATACACTTTTGACATAATGCTATTTGAACATTGTTTTTCTTTAAATAATAACTCAACATAAATCAAATGTCAATATATACCATATATAATAAACCTATGCCAACGAAGGCGGCAAATATCATGATCATAATAATATTCCTGTCCTGCAATATGAAGGTAAACTTTAGGTAAATCGCTATCGTGTTACTCATGGTAGTGTTGTGTTCATTGCGTAGTAAATCTGATGAAAGGTGCTATAGTTGAACGTCGCAGGATTTCCTCACCCACCCTTCTCACAGTTCGTTCCGCTGTACCCCGGCATACAGTTACACGAGTAGGCGTTTTTGCCGTTCGTACATTCTCCTCCGTTCTGGCAAGGAACATTTTCACATTCGTCGAAATCTGCACGAGATGGTAAGCAAAACAACAAACGTTGTAAACGTGTAATACATACCAACCAAATCGATACAATGATTAGAAATTGCTAATGAAGCTTTACATATTCGATTCGCCGCTCATTAGACAACACTTTTCTTCAGAGAGCATGGTCTTTAGTTGCAAATAGCTGAGAACGAGCAGAGGTTCTATGAGAGATCATCTAAATATGTTTAACACTGTCTTTTTTGCATGGATAAATTGATGATGACCATTGACTAATTACAGCTCATTTCTAACTGCATATCTTGCGCTCGATTATGGGCGGCAGTATACCAGAACATACCTTCACATACAGTTGAGTTGTACTGTGTGTAACCAGCCTGACAGACACACTTGAAGATACCAATTGTATTGTTGCACGTAGCATGTAGGTCACATGGCTCCTTGTCGATGCTACGTTTAAACTGGCATAATGGTATGATGAATACTGTCATAGTACAGCTACAGTTCTAACAACTGATCTTGATCTTGCGCCGAAATAAAAAATCATACCTTCACACACAGTTGAGTTGTACTGTGTGTATCCGGCCTGGCAGACACATTTGAAAGTACCGATTGTATTGTTGCATGTAGCATGCTTATCGCATGGGTCATTAGTGCACTCGTTGATGTCATCGTGACAGTCTCCGCCCTTGAAGCCGTCCGGACACTTGGCACATCCGAATGTCTTGTTGCACACAGTGTCAATGTCACGACAGCTGCAGTCCCGAAGACAATTCTTGCCCCACGTGCCGCTGGGACAGGCTGTATGATGGGGGGGTACACATATGTATATATATATAATGACCTGGTACAGTTAGAATTAATGATTCAAGGACTCACAGTTTATATTAAATACGCAATTAGGTCCATTTCTCTCTTCACCCATTTTATACATATTATTCAATAACCGTTCAATAGTTGTATACAAATATTCAAATACATTATTAGCGAATATCCGATATTATTTGCGATAATTTATATCAAACCAAATAATTTGAATTAACCTTTCAACTTTGAAAATGTGGTTATATTTTTATGTAATATACTACTTAAATTATGTATTGCACCTACAGTGTTTATATTTACTACCCTTATACACAATTGTATTTTTACTGTTTAATTACATTTACGACAATGTGTTGTTTAGCATTTAAATTATTTTACTGAACATTCTAATGTTCAAATTAGTCGGTAGATTTAGTATTATTTTATTGAGAAGCATCATAGAGTACTGTATGATTGTGGTGCCATATAAATACCTTATTTTATTTATTTATTTATTTTATAGCGTGTATCAGGAAAAAAATACAAAGGTGCTATATACGATATACATTATGTCATTGGCATTACACGATTTGGTGTGACTATGTTATGGTTGACACATTTCAGGGTTATTTTAATTCAACAGCATGTCAAACATAGCGTAACAGAAAATGCTGAACCCAGAGAATAGCAGATTAATTACGTTTGCATGTTTTCTGATCCTTCATCAGTTGGAAGCCGTCGGTGCAGCTACAGTTGAATCCACCGTCAAAGTTCGTGCAAATGTGATCGCAACCACCCTTGGTCGTGTTGCACTCGTCGACATCTGCAACGGAACATTAAATGCGGTAATGTTACACCAGTAACTCAGGTGTTATTTGTTGTGGTTCTATTTTAGTGACATATACTAAAAAAACATGGAATAAAAAACAGAGGAGTTCTGTGTTATATTGACATCTTCGCCCGCTATTGCACAATACCAACTGTTGTCGATATAATTATTTTGGTTTATCCTGCTACCGTATTTGATGTATCATTATTACGTTACTGAAGGGTGGAGAATAACGCCAAGCAGGAGAGCTGTGACTAAACAGTAAACAGTATGAGGTATGTATATATATATATATGTGTTAGTCACAAGCACCAAGTAGTATAGACAAGCATTGTATCTTGAAACAGAAAGTAGCCATGCACTAGTATTCAAACGTAATAGCAATTCAGACAATAACACAATACGTACCGACACAAGTAGTGTTGTCATCACCGAGGTTGTAGCCAGATTTACAGAAACAACTAACAACATTCGTTGACGATTGTTTGCAACTATACGAACAGGATAAGGTCGCACACGTGGCATTCATGTCATCTTCTGCAAGTCCAATCAAAACTATGTGGTGTAATAGCAGAACATTAAGATTATTATGCGTCTTTAGATATTTAATATTATGTCAGATTACACCACACGGGCATATCTGAGTGATTCCATGTTAACATATACACAAAGGCAGACTCGTTAGCTTCATTTAAGATGCAGTTGAAGACGAGTTTCTATTTTGTTACCTTCAACAAAAAGTAAATATTGATTGATTTATATAGCACCACATTTCTACAGTAATGTTCTATGGTGCTATGCAATACAGACAACGTTACGCTCTGCCCTATTAAGACTTGATGTTATGTGAATTAAGCATGCAGGTCGTGATTTAACATTAATACTGGGCGGATATACCCAGTCGCTATCGTAAATACTCATTAGCATTAACATACTCTAACACACAACTGCATTGTTTGGTAATCATCAAGTACACATTTGATATTGACCTAATCAAATCAGCAACTCTATTGGCATACTCGCAATGTATGATTTTCTTGAAAACCTGTCACTTCCTTGAACTCAGGTCTGAGGTAGCTTCCTCCAAACCTTGGACTAACTCAGAAGTTTGTAGTGCTTCTTGTGCGCATGCATTAGGTAGTATGATTGTTTCTTTTAGGCAATTTAGATAATTGGGAGTGAAAGTGAGGTTCATGATTGCAGACTAAGCAGCTTTGGGGTTTTCTATTTCAGTAATGTGTGGTGGGGTCAGTGTCCATATGCGAACTGTTCGGGGTTAAAAAGAGAATACTGCAGTGTTGATGCGGAACCTGTAATGGCCACAATTTTTTGATGGTTTTAATAGGCCCGGTGTTGATGTGATGTTGAATGCCTTATGTAGTATTTTGTAGAATGTCATGGATTGTTTGATAATCCTGCGTCGCTCAAGAGTGGGCCATCCAAGGGTGGCTATTAGGTATGTTGTGACTGTTTGGCGTCGGTGGTCGTTTTTGACAATTCTGGCTGCACAGTGCTGTACTTTTTTCAAGATGTTTAATTTGGGTAGAGGTATGTGGATTCCATATAGGAGAGGCATATTCATGTATTGGGCGGACTAACATGTTTCGTTTTCATCAGGTGTGCATGGTTTGAGGGTTCGTTTGATGATACCTAAACGTTTGAAGATTTGGAAGCTATGACAGTGATGTGATTCACCCAGATAAGATTAGTATATAATTGTTATAAAACAAATATGGGTGGCTGGAGACTGTGGAGAACGGCACACCACAGAGGGAATACGAATGTTGTCTGGGTTTTGTTTTGCTTGTTTTTTGGAGATGCACACATCTGGGGATGTTAAACTCCATTTGCCATTTGTTAGACCATGTTTGTAGTTTTATCAGTCCAGATTGGAGGATGTTGCTATAAATTTCAGATGTGGTTGTGCGATATATGATGTTGTCATCAGCAAAGAGCCGTATGGGAGATTGAATATTGTTGTTTATGTCATTTATGTATAGCAGAAAAAGAACTGGTCCTAGGACTGAACCCAGTTGTACTCCATATGTAACATATGTATTATCCGACAGGGCGCCGTTGACTGAAACTCTCTGTTTTCTATGTGAAAGAAATTATTTTGTCCAGTTTGTGGTGTTTCAAATTATTTCATAGAAAGCTAGTTTTGATAAGAGGCATTTATGAGGGATTTGTCAAAAGATTTTGCGAAATCTATATTCGTCTTGTTACCTGTAACTGTTATCCAGTCATGGTCTGTCTCGATGAGTTTAGGATTCACAAGACAACCCTGACTGGAAATGGAGGAGAATATTGTCTTTGACTCTTTCCACGTGTTGCTAAGGATAATTTGCTTTCCATATCTTTGCAGGGGATAAGTGATAATGAAATGGGTCTGTAATTGGCAGTGTCTGATTTGAGGCTCTTTTTGTGTATTGGTGTTATTAATGCATGATGCCGTCATATGGCAGTTTGTAAGTATTGTATGACTGCTGAAAATGTGTGTGATAATTGGGCTATTTCCATTGCAGTATCTTTGAGGACTCTAGCATATAGTTCATATGGGCCTGTATGTTGGTTTGGTTTTTCGATAGCTTAACTACTCAGTCTATCCCAATTTCGAGGAAGGGGATGTCGGAGTAGATGGATGGAGCTAGTTGTGGAATGGGGTACATGTTTTGGGTAAACATGAAAATGAATTGATTGTTAAGGGTATTTGCTTTGTCGTGATCATTTGTGATTATTTCGCCATCTGTTTGCAGTGTATGGATGCTAATGCATTCTCGTTTGTTTTGCTTTGATGAAAGACCATAATTGTTTTGGGATTGTTTTTAGACTTTCTACAATTTGATTGCTTAGGCAGGGCTGAGTAGGATTTTGGCTGCAGCTTTGCTGGCATGTCTTCGGATATGCCTAATCCTTTCCCAGTCACTGTTACGCCCAGTTTGTTTTGCTTTTGTGTGGCTTTTGTTGCGTTTTCTTATTAGGTCATGTGTAATCCAGAGGAGGTGCGCTTTTGCTTTGGTATTTCGGCTGGGAATATTGCAGTCAACTAACGAAGTAAAATTATTCAGGAAGAAATTCCAGTTTTCATTGATGTCTCTTGAGTTTGTGTTCATGTGGAAGTATGTTGTTGTTAGTTGCGTTATATCATCTTTATGTTTATTCAAATTTGCAGATTTACATTGAAGATTTTGTGTGGTGGTTTTCTGTTACGGACAGGGTTTAGGTTTGCATTAAAGGTCACAGCTTTGTGGTCAGTTTACAGTGTTTACAATTATTGATGGGTTTGAGGCGAGTATAAGATCAAGGATATTGCCAGAGTCAATTCGTGTGAGGTTGTTCATCATGTTTTGCAGGAGGCAAAGTACATTTTTTTATTTCGTTTAAAAAACAATTTATGTCCATACTATTTCACAGTTTGAGAGTTGCTAGGTGGCGTCATAGTTGGGTGGTAGGAATGAATATGTAGGGTAGTTTTCGTCTATTTTTGTTTCATCTAGGAACATTATGTCTGGATTATTTGACTGGACGGTTGTTTTAATTGGGTTATCTTTGTGATACTTTTGACGCCTTTGGTGTTGATCAGAATTGCATTAAGTGTGTTTCCTTTGGTTTTCTTGCGATGTTCAGGGGTTGAGGTATTTTGTGGGTTCGGTCCAAAGGTTAGATCATAGGTTTGTGATAGGTCGTGTGTGTGTGTTTTTTTTTATCAATGAGGCTCTTAAGTCGTAGAGGGTCAAAATAATTAGTGGTCGGGATTTCGGTATCTTCGGAGAAGGGGCCTGGATTTAGTCGGATGTCTTCTGATAGGATGATGCACAAAAGTAGGGTGAATGTTGTTGCTGTCTTATTGGATATGGGTCTGTATATTGGTGGAGTGGTAGGTAAATCTAGTGGAACTGTTTGATCTCAGACATTTTAGCTGTGCGATTGTCTTCCATATAGGACTGTATATGTAGTATGTTGTGATAACATTTGTGTCTTTTCTGATTTTGTTGCTAATGTGGTCGGTCTCGGTTATGTTGTTATGAAAGCTCTTCAGTTGGTGGTTAAGTCTACAGGTGGCGTACAGACATGAAATCAGGAACATATACTATTTGAAGAGGGTATGTTGTAATGAGCCAGCCAAATAACCGCTTGAATGGTAGTGGTTAATAGTCAATAACATGGAGTAAAATAACATTAATATAATAAAATAAATACAGTAAAAGTAATATTAAAAAGTGTTGTTGGTTTAACACATTTCCCGTCTATAAATGTAAAAGTACTAGTTTCTATAGGCTGCAGTATTATGATGGTATGGATTTGACAACGTATATGAAGGAGGTCCAATACGCTTAGTGCAGTGCGGTATAAATGCAGGACTTCATCGTGGATGGGCCACAGGGCAACACTGGCCAAAAGAGCGTTTTGGCGAGAAAGCCTGTTAGTAGAACGTTTATTGCATGATCAAGTTGTAAGATTCTGGATTTTTATTTGCAACCTGCTGTATGCACTTTTATTATTAATATTATCTTTAATTTGTTTAGTATTATTTGTATGGCATTTATGTTTGGGAGAAAACACATATTTCCATGAGTTGGCTTAGTATTATTATTGTCTATGCATTATAACTTCCTGTGTGTATAAAAGTGTTCTTTATATAATGACTGAACGTTGTGTAGTCTTAGCAATTGACTTTACAAGTTACTTTGTAAACTGACGCATGCGCATTAAGAATATAGGAACATGAATAAACTGGCGCTAACAATTTATATTAAATGCATATTTGTCTGTATGCATGTCTGACTCACTGATGTTGCATGTCTTGTTGTCCGCAGTGTCCAGTGTGTAGCCGTCGACACAGGAACATACAAAGCTGCCGTTTGTATTTTCACACGTATGATCACAACGAGCCGTCCCCTCATAACACTCGTTGATGTCTGAAGAAGGTATTTCCCCAAGGGGTAATCAGATAATAATTTAATAATATTGTTAATCTTATTGTTATGTAATATATATATATATATATATATATATATATATATATATATATATATCATTATATATGTATATATATATATATATATATATATATATATATATATATACATATATATATATATATATATATTAACACTACCTCCATACTAATTACGCAGCATCTTGAGGATAGACGATATACCGCAAGAATTATTCATCGCATATGAAATACGCGTATGTTTATATGTGTATGTGTATATTTATATTATTCAGTGTATGTAATATATTATTATACATGTATATCTTTAAATGTTATCATATATCCATATTATATAATATATATGATATTATATTATATACATATATTATAGTATATATGTATATATATATATATATATATATATATATATATATAATTTTTGTCATAATATGTATAATATATACATATATATATGTATATATATAAATAATTGTATATATATAATGTATATATATATTTATGCATATATACATGTATATGTATATATATAAATAATGGTATATATATATGTATATATATATATATATATATATATAAAATAATTGTGTGTATATATATATATATATACATTATGCATATATATATATATATATATATATATATATATATAAATATGTCATAATATATATATATGAAAATATAATATATATATATATATATATATATATATAATTGTGTATATATATATATATACATTTATGCATATATACATATATATATATATATATATATATATATATATATATATAAATTATACAATACAATATATACATACATAATATATATATATATATATATATATATATTTTATATTATATATGTATTTATTATAATATTATATATATATATATATATATATATATATATATATATATAAATGTATATATATATATAAATTATTTATATATATACATATATATATATGTCATATATTTATATATATTATACATATTATATACATATATATATATATATATATATATATATGTATATATATATATATATATACTATAATATATGTATATAATATAATATCATATATATTATATAATATGGATATATGATAACATTTAAAGATATACGTGTATAATAATATATTACATACACTGAATAATATAAATATACACATACCCATATAAACATACGCGTATTTCATATGCGATGAATAATTCTTGCGGTATATCGTCTATCCTCAAGATGCTGCGTAATTAGTATGGAGGTAGTGTTTGGTGTTTGGTAGGGAACATGCTGTGAGTATCAACATGGTGCATAACTGGCAGCTCTAATTTAGCACTGGTCACAACTACCGGTAATTAACCTGTGATGGTCAGCATTGTGTAACGGCTGTATATTGCTACGCACGGGATCAAACCAACACCACCAACCTGTACAGTTTTTGCTGTTGTTCATCAGTCGATATCCATCTGTGCATGTACACGTGAAGCCGTCCTTTTGGTCAACGCAAATCTGCTCACATTCGTGTCTTGGGTTTGCCGGGTCACACTCGTTAATCGCTGTTGAAAGCGTAATATAACAATGGTTTGCTTTTCTAGATGTACCTCCCGGAAGCACTTAATTATTATACAACATGTCAACTTTTTACTCAGCATTTCACTTCCACGAACGATTATAATCTTGAAGAGAACATTACAAGAACACATGATCCCAGTGAAAACCCACCAGAACACTATATATTACATATACAACTGTCAGTTCCGCAGAAAATGTAGTACATTCATATGTTTGTCGGTGCCATCTATTGCAACTGATCTGGACATATAAACCTTCAAAACAAATATTCGCGTGTTATAGAATTGTCGAGGGACACTCCATATAAATAAATCGGAACAGCACAAAGATGTGTAACACTCACTTTCAAGGATTAGTGACACTGGCGGTACAGTATCTCCACAAACCGAACACAACAATGGCGATAATCGGATAATGCAGAGATCACCCCACTAATTTATATATTCGCAGCTTATCAAAGAAAGTGACATCTATCTTCCAGGAATAGTGTGTGGGTCGAAAGAAAACATGACAATTACGAAAGATGCATAGTGGTGAAACCCAACAAACACAAACCTCCCAAAAACGTGTGTATGTTCCATCATAATTTTATCATTGATAGTGATTCTGATAACTGAACACAATTTAATCACAGCATGTTGTACTCTTCCAATATCGATTACTCTGTTCTGTCCAGGTTGTCTAGTATGAAACTATAACCATAACAGGTTGTCAAAATGTTAGGGCGTACACAAAATGTAAAAAATCCAGTATCCCTGAATACACTTTTAAATCCGCAGTATGAAACTATTAACATAACGTTAGTCAAAGACACAGTGGAGGAGAATTGTGATGACCTATGTGTGATTATTATATTGATATGAATAATTACGCAGCGAAGTTCTACTACGATATTGCGGAGAGGGTTTATTTCAGAGTATCCTACTGTAAGAGTTCTTTAGATGGTGTCTAGAACCTGTCTTCCGAAGACAGAGGGAACACGTTATGACACGTCGGTCGGTATCAGATATTCGAATATCGGTTCCTTCGATCAACAGTCAGTAACCTCACCGTGCAGGCATTATATGAGAAACATTATTATGACGGACGACAGCACTGCTATGCTAGGAATTATTTACCAGAATTGCCTGGATAATGAAAACGTCAATACAATCACGAATTATATAAACATAACTCGGTGGGACTTACGCAGGCATGTTCCATCGTTGTTCTCTGTTCCGGTCGGACACTGGCTGCACTGGAACGATTTGTTGCTGGACTTTTCTACATCCGGAGTGACGTCAGTGCAGTTCGTGCCCTCTGTACAAGGGTTGTCTTGGCAACCGTCGAAGTCTAACTCGCACTGGTCACCTGATGGGAGAGGTGAAAACATAAACAAATTATAAGGCATTAGCTTAACTCTAATAAAAAACATAAGAATTATTTCAATGCACAACACATTGAAGTATGTATCACAACACTGCATATCGACAACACAGTTTGTACGTAACTGAACACAATTTCATCGTTGATAATTATATAAATCATTAACAACTGCTCTTACTATTTTTTACTAATCAAAATTGTTTCGTCATTATTACTTTCGTTCAATTTAAAAATACTAATCAGCTAAATTCTACATTCCTTACCCTCCCAGCCGGTGGAGCAGTTGCACTGGACGATCCTGAATGTCTGCTTCAGCTCGTAGCCGTCGGCGAGCAGGTCAAACAGACACTCTCCGTGGCCGGAACAGTTGCACAGATTCACAATCACGTCAGCGGCCGCTACACCTCCCTTGCCGTCCGATGCCGAAAACCTTTAAAGGAGGGTGTTTATTTCTAAGTTTTAATCGTTTATTTGCATATTGTCTCTAAGGTACGATAGATGTGTTAATAGCATATTTCCTGGCAACTTGTGCCTACTTACTTCAGTAACTTTGTAACAGTCTTCGCAGATTGGAACTTATGACCATCTGAACATGCTAAACTATACGTACAATTTCATAACAAGCAATATTGTCGAAGCGGCATGACTTAGCCATAATAACTGTTTATGTCAAACAAAGCACGCCACATTTTCGCACGTTCAAACAGCAGAGGACGTGTTACAACTTATCTGAATGTCTATGCTATGGATGACAATGATTTTAGAGACATTGTTAAATATTGGGAAGTTTGATACAAGCTATGCGTACGATATGTTTACTGGGTCCATGCTAGTGGGCTTCCACTTATATTTGCCGTCATTGAAGGTGGCGCCGTCCGGACGGACTGAGTCCAATTTGACAGTGACGTTGTCACCGTCTGAGTCAAAGGTGGTCACTGTCAGAATCTTTTCTTCTTCTACGGTCACGTTGAATGTCTTGTCGACGGTTATGTTAGGACTCGCGTTTGCTGTAAAGATACGGTTATGCGAATGTGTACTGCTATGAGAAAATATATTTGAAACGTAGCGCTAAGTGTATTTATCGTATAATCCCTATTAGCACAGATTATGATGACGATATCAAAAGTATATTACGATTATTACTGTAAATTAAATAATTGTACCATTGCCATTTAAACATGCAATATTAAATATGTAGTTATACGTATATATATAGCACAAATATATATATATATATATATATAATATATATTTATATATATTATATATATATATATATATATATATATATATATATATATATATATATATATATATTGTGCGCGGTGGTCTGGTGATAAATATATTTGACAAATTAAAAGGCAATATATATATATATATATATATATATATATATATATATATATATATATATATATATATATATACATAAACATACATACACACATATAACGTTGTCCTTTGCAAAGGGTTCCTCGGCGTTACTGACATAATAAAACTTTTACCTAGCGTAGCTGCGTCCTTCTCGTTCTTGGCGTTGGTTGCCAGTGTCGCAGCGGCAGCATCTTTGTTGCCTTCAAATGATACAACTACATCATCATCATAATATAGGTGACGCTGTAGCGATACAGATACATCAAATACACCATCTTCATCATATAGGTGGCGCTGCACGTTAGCGAACTGCACTTTTGGAGGATCTGCATAATTTTAGTATAATCATAGTTGTTTTAACGTTCTACGTCTTAAAAGAATCATCACCAAAAAAGTTAATTACTGTGCATCATCGTTATGTCGCAAATTATAACACATATCATCATATTGACAGTGCTTGGAACTTTGTTCGGTATTGGGTCTGGTGATCAGAATGACCACAACAATGGCGGACAACACCTGCGATACGCGCGCGAACTATTGTTGTCACTACGGCCACGGTCCGCTTCACCTCAACCGTCGTTTGCCGTCGAATTGCCTCCTGAATGCGAATGTGCCGGCAATATGCCGAGAGAACCCCGACAGCGAAAGAGAGGACGACGAGGGGTGTCCGTCAACGGTCAACTCTACTAAGTGTGATTCTCGGGAACGTTCGACCGCTATGAAGTAACATGGACGAACTACACGCTAACTGGGTGAGGTTATATATTATAATAGTGGAAAACCGCAGAGATTGTGCCAATACCTAAGAAGCCTAACCCTGTTGTCTGAATGATTATAGACCTATCGCTCTCTCTCTCTCTCTCTCTCTCTCTCTCTCTCTCTCTCTCTCTCTCTCTCTCTCTCTCTCTCTCTCTCTCTCTCTCTCTCTCTCTCTCTCTCTCTCCTCTCTCTCTCTCTCCTCTCTCTCTCTCTCTCTCTTCCTCTCTCTCTCACTCTCTCACTCTCTCTCTCTCTCTTCACTGCTGAGTAAAATAGAGCTGAAATATACGTTACCCAAAGTTGGACATCTACTTGATCCGTTGCAATTTGCTTACAAAAGTAAACGAAGTGTTGAAAACGTCACCTTGTCAATGTATTATCGCTCGTATGCCAGAATAATATTCTTTGATTGTCGTCAACATTTAACACAATTCGGCCGTATTTTATGATCAGAAAACGTATTGATTTTGGTGTTTTTACCAACCGCTCACAGTATGTGAATATTAGTGGCGAGTGTTCACCACCACCGCAGCTCCTCAGGAATGTGTGCTGTGGTCATTCCTGTACAATAATTCATGCATAAGTGCTTACTCAACCAATCACTACTTCAAACATGCAGACGACACTGCTCTTGTCGAGGAAACAGACCACATAAGTGACACGGATCACTTTGTATCATGGTGTGTGGCCAACTGCCTCGAGTTAAATGTTATCAAAACCAAGGAAAGTATAATAGATTTCCGATCAGGTGTACATCATCCCAACCCTGGTCAACATCAATGGGTAAAATATAAAAAGTGTGCATTCTTATAAATATCTGGGCATATCGATAACATATCGATAACATATCGATAACAAATTAAGATGGATGACAACACAATGAAATAAGAAAGGCTAGCCAATATTGTACTTCCTGAAAAACGCAATTCCTTGCATATAGACAAACATGTTATTTGCGTTCCACGATTCATTTGTGAGAAGTGTTTTGAATGTCGGTCTCGTTTGCTGGTGGAGTATCCTCTCAGTCCAAAATAAAGAAACAATTAACATAATATACACTAGTTCCTGCAAAATCATTGGATGCTAAAAACCCGATACCACTCTGGAACAATTATACAAGTCAAGAGTACACTGCAAATGGCTGCGAAAATCTTATCTGACCCCACCCACTTCTTACATGGCCATTACGACCTTCTCCACGTGCCCTCAAATCATTCATTCCATCCTCCATCAAGTATTTGAACCAGCCACATACAGACAACCATTGCCATACATATCACTGTCCCTACCAGTGTCACTGCAATGTTGTTATATCATATTTATTTGTTTTCATATAATATTGTTATATTGTTTTTACCATATTTATTCCAATACGTGATCTATTTTTACAGGTATCATTTACATATTTATATATTTGACTTCAGTGTATACATGCATATTATGTTAGTTAAATATTGTGTTATTTTTATGCATCCTCCAAAGTGCAAGATGTTTATCCATTACATGATTAAACAAATAAAGTTATTATTATTATTTTTATTAACTAAACGTCCGTCATTTAGACAGTATTCCCTAAACCACTTCTGAGCAAACACATTACACGTACCTACATGATGTTTAAAGCTAGCTATAATCAGATAAACTCACACACCACCATGAAATTAGTTAATTTGATAGCTATGCCATTTCCTTTTTGTAATACGTAATTATGGAGAATATGACACCCACGACATAAATTACATGGAATGCGATCTATTCAATGTTATATATAGTTTATATAACGCTGGCGTAGATGATGGTACACAAGCAATATTTAATCTTCCCCACTTACTAAGGGATAAGTGTTGCTCATATTAATATTCGAATACTAATAATAATGCAATGGTAGTAATAAAGTAGTATCAGTAATACTAAGTATAAGGATTATCATTACTATTATTATAGTAATGATAACTAAATGTTATAATTCCGTAACAAACATCATTACCATTACCATACGAAACTAATGTACATTTTATATCGGAGATAATACATGTGATTTGTTAAAACAGCTACCAGAACATCAAATGACATGTTTTATCCATATCAGTAATGTCATATAAATCACCTTGTTAACACGTCAGACAGAGTAACACACGCAATCCATACATGGATTGATGTATTTATAAATACTTAACCTAGTAAGATGGTGGTGCATGGGATCATATAGGGTAATACTGATGACCACCACATTGTCGTATCTTATCCTCTGCGTCTACACGGACTCTTAGAACTGTATCAATTAACAGTTTGAAACTATTAGAGAATGATAACTACTGTTATGATGTATACCTATGTGACTGGAGTTACACTGGAAAATTTGACTACATGCGTTATATTTACGTGATATTTAAATACATGTTTACACATGAATGCCTCAAATGCTGGCGTTTTTCAATCAAGAGGCACGGACTTCCATCATTCTGAGGTCAACTGATAATATTTAAATAAAATATTAAAATTAAACACTATCTTGACAAGCTAAATTATATTTAGGCAAATGTCTAGGCACGCCGTGTATGTTGTTTCAAACTATCTTAACTTTGAAAGTCTGATTTCTAGAAGATTCGAAAAGTCGACACTAACAGAGTAATTGACAAGAAACTCTAGGTGACGACCTACAGTTGTAATTATTGTAGGTGAAATAACGACTGATCAAGGGTAAGGCCAATGCACTCAACAAGTATTTTGTTATCCATTGGTCAATAATTAGCATGCTTACTCTCACCAGTAGCTTCACGTTCTCCATCTCAATCACTCGATTGCTATTTTCGTAATACAAAAGAAACGCATAGCACGATTTGTTTTAACCACATATCTGTATCTGATTTGCAAATATATGCTTTCGGTGATATCTCGTATATATATATATATATATATATATATATATATATATATATATATATATATATATATATATATATATATATATATATATGAACGTTTTCATAACTATCTACTGGTAGTTATACACTTAAATACGTTACGAATAGAAAACATAATCTTGTGTGATAGTTAATCGTTATTATTACATATAAAATACCGCATAAATATTTTAAATGTATTCCTACCCGTAACTGCGAAGTCAAAGAGACATTCTTTGTTTTCTCCACACGTCTTCTCTGCCTTCGCTCTCTCTGCGCTCGTCATTTTGCTGAGGACATCATCAAGAAAGAGCGGTTTAAACTCTTTGTGTGCGAACGTCGAGTAACTCTCGCCCGGCGCGTAGTAGAACAGTGAGTCGTCTGCTTGTATTCTCCCTGGACACAGCAGGGACGTAAAGGAGATAACATGACAACACAATAACAAACACAAAAACAACGAAACGCTACAACGTCAAGTAAAACGAGGAAGAATGTACTGTATAATGACACAACTTATTACCTTTACAAACATATTTTGGCAAATCAACAATCTTGTAACATTCGCTTCGTTACCTGAGCATTTTACATGTAAAATTGAATCACAGAATCATTATTTCTTTTAAAACGTGTGTCTGCTTTCAAATTTGATCCTTACTGTATGTGTTCACCTGAGTAGATTGATACTCAAAAAAAATTTGTAGTCGTGCCAAATGCAGTATTGCACACGACTGAATACATTTAACAAAATAAGTGTTGTAGTTTCGCATACACAATTCTCCAAATTCATCAAATATTTCTTTCTCTAACGAGCTGTTTGACAGCGCCACGGCGTTCTCCCCTGGCGGCAGGAGATCGTCGGTTGGGTCGCCATTGAACACTCCCATCAGGCCTTTCGTGTGATTCTTGAACTTGTCGGGTGCTCCGACGGTGATGTCGAGCTGCCGCGCACTCACGCCGATCTTCAACGAGAATCCTGCGCCAAAAACAGCTTCGTATATATCGAAGATTGGAAATTATCCACACTTCGTTTTCACACGTCATGTTAGTCCCGCGAACACAGTGCTCTATTGTTTTTGTTGTATAGAAAAAAGTGCACACCATGAGTAAATCACTAGAATTATGTGATGTAACTGTAATATTTTGTTGTTTGGTTTAAATCAGTTTTTAGAAATCTGTATTATTTTTACGTATTTCCCAGTCAGCTTAACTCTGATCTGGTGACGTTACAATCGCTGTCAGCAAAACTCTGCAGACAATCGTTCCGCCATCACAGGGTAGTTGACTGAAGAGGATCGCTTATAGCGATGACAAGAAAAACTTTGAACGAACAACAAGACTAGCCTGACCAACTCAAACCTAAAGCATATTGTTTGAACGTATTAGTTATACAACAAAATATTATATGTAATAAAGACAACGGTAAGGAGTAGTCATGCTAAATATCTTATGCAATATCATGCGTATCATATGTAAGTTAAAAACAATTCATTATCACCCTATTTGTAATTTATCAGCATTGATAAAAAACGTATCCATATTTGAATGTCAACTTGCAATGCAGATGCGTATACTTACCTGATTTGTACGAGACTTCGATTTGAGTAACATTTGTCTTTGTAAGCGTAACGTTGTTGAATTCTTTATCATCAGTTAAGCTTGCAGAGTTGAACCAGTCCGTCATGTCCACGTCATCCACAAACATGCCCAGACCTATCGTCATGACAGAATGATTCAGATAACTGAAAACAGTTTCATCACATTTCACACACCACATTTTAGTTTTACAAGACAGGTTTCTGTGTACACATTTTCAAATAGTTATGTCGCGTAATGCAGCACGTCACATATATTGTAATGAGCAGTACATTTATAGAATTGTAATAGGAGTATATAAATCACCAGCTTACGTGGCTCCAAGCATAACAAGTATAATAAACTGTACGATATATGATGATAGGTTTGCAAACGTAAGCTTTCCTCTCAAGTACGTACTGACGGAATAATTATATATATAATATATAGTATCCTATAAGTAACAATGTACACATATAATTTGTTCAGACCACAAACGTTTTGAAAAACTAGCACTACATACCTTCCCGATTGGAGTTCATCCCGACGTGAACGGTATCCGAGTCGATGTCTTTAGCAGCGAATGCACTGAACACGGTCGCGTCCGTCTCTGTTCCGTTGACGTCGCGAGCCTTCGCCGTGCGGCCCTGCAGTGTGAAGTTGCCGTGTGTCGTCTCTATGAGTGTGTACTCGCCCAGGCCGTTGAAGGTGTACTGGAAGCCGTCCAGGGTGCGGATATGTGGATCTCCGTAGAACCAACCTGCCGCAACCAAATACAATGACACAATATATTATATATATACCTGTAATGTGTTGATTACATCTGAACAAAACGCCTTTTCCGGATATTGATTGCTGCGAATGGCTCATTAGGTATAACTATAGCAGCAAAAGGAAACAGTCAACGGCCACGATAACTTCGTAGTTCCGTGACTGTCGTGAAACACAATTTTACCAAATTCATGGTAAGGTCTATACAGCGTAGTTTCATAAACACCATGACGCTCTCGTATTGGTATGCAATGAATACTGGTGACAGTATGATGACACCTTCATGATAAAACAATTATATCACATTCACATTCACGTACAATTTAAACGTACGACCATATGCAAATAATATGTGTAGGCGTACATATTACAAGGCACACACATATCACATCCTAATTTATATAATGTGTAGCAGAATGTTGTAAACTAGCTTAACATGTGCAAATAGGTAAGGGTTGTAAAGCCTTTACTAACCGAGGAATGGAGGGATATATCCCCAACAGTAGTCAATCGGCCGGAGGTAGGTAAAATATTCGCAGTTGTCGCTGAATTGGCAGCACCATCGTTTTGGTCGGACGTCGTGTACCTCATGTAACTTGCGCCAACGATGATGGTATAAGGACGCGTGACTTCCGCGACCATCCGTCGCAGTGATGAGGGAACCCCAGTCGTTGTAGCAGCACTCCTGTTTTTTGGCAAACAAACGTTATAACAGTAAGCAAACATAGTTATTACCTTTATTTGGTGGTATCGTTGTCATGGTGGTACGTCATGTGGGTGTTAAACAACAACATGCATTGTCTGCTATGTAACATAAGCGATGTGGAACAATTGAAAGTGCCTGCTTCTGTTGTTTAACAATGACGTTGGCCCTGTTTGTGTGTCTGAAGACTTTATTGAATGGTGTGATTGATCGCATTTATGTCTGAATGTAAACATATAAAAATTAATATCAAGTGTTTCGACGTTAGGAAAGAATCTCCATCCCAGACTAACACTGTCATCCACAGTAACAAGGTACAGGTATTTGACGAGTATGAATACATCGGCTTCTAACCTCACTATTTTAATGCTGATAATACAATTTTTCCATGTCTTATAGGTCTTCTATCCTGGGTGTTTTAAACTTTTTTTATTTGTTGGCTTTGGGAATATCAGTCAGAAAGGCAAGCACAATTTGCAGCTCATTGTAAACATCAATGGTAAAGTAACCGGTTTGAAACAACACTACGAAAAGTAAATACTGCGAAAAGCCACTCAAATAATATATGATAATACTCATATTTACATGAAGCACACACATTTCTGCCCTCCTCCAGAATATTTCAAATACCACATCCAAAATAAATAGGAAGAATTTGTCATTCATGGCCATGTCTGTATATTTGTTCAACGACACATAACATTCATTATATATGCTGTATGTTTTATTTATAATTTGTGATGCGACGACCACTACTATGATTATCATTATATAGATTAGGTGTTAGATTTGCTAGTTTAACCTGATTAAGGCTTAATATTTTTTAAATAATATATTGACATGTACCTTTTACAATTTTATTTATGTATTTTATGAACGCCGAAAATGTATATTTCCCTTCCGGGATACCAATAAGTGTTATTGCATTGTATTATATTGCATTACATTGTAGTTTAGCAATGGCAGGCGTTATTTTGGGAATAACGCCACCTGTAAAGCTTGACATTGATACTCAATTTATTAGTTTTGGGTATGCATGCGGCGTTGCCTATATGTCAATATGAGTGCATTTGTGCTTGTGCATTATTAAGAATAATACGGTACAATACGTAAATTAAGTTAACAAGGAAAACAACAATCATTACCTATGTTGAAGTAGTGCAAGAGGACCGTTGTAATGAAGTATTGTTGTAGACAACAAGATCTATAATGTATATTCTCACCTGCGAAGAAAACCACCATGGAAGACGTTCATAGTAACACTGTTTCTCGTAATTTGTTCCGTAGTACAGCGACCAGTCGAACCTCCAGCGACTGTCCATTGCCGCGAGCCGTCTGTCACACGGACAGGGCTGTGTCCAGCTCAAGTAGAATCGAACCAGCCACAACCATCTCATCTCGCCCGCGAACCAATTGAAACACTTCTGTTCGTAGTTGACCTCATGCCTTCTCGACGACATACGGAACATGTAGCGGCCGGTTTTGCCTGTATATCATATAATTACCATATTTGATGCGTATGTGAAACATACAATAGCATTATATTACAGACAATCTGGACAGGATGTCTGGCTGCATCACGCACTGCAAACAATTCTTTAGGAGTTAATAATTGTCGACTGGCAAAGGGTACAAGGAGAGGACGACTCATGACAGCAAACTAATTTTTACAAAATAATCCGACTGTGAAGAGCTTTATTATTATCATTATGTTGGTTAGCAAGTAAGTGCTTAGACATATTATTTTGATTTCGAATGTTTCATGTATTGCATGTAGAATACCACTTTGTGGCAATTTACACTTTGTAAACACTTAAATGCATTACGAGTCAAACATATATTGCATTGTGGCATCTTTGACTTTGAATACAACCTGGCAACAACACTGTTGGTGCAACTGAACTATCGATAAGGTGTTAATCCTACCTGTGTTTCCCATCCGTTTTTGCATTCGGAATGCCGTCCGTTTCATTGAAGGTGCCAACTGCCGAGATTCTTCTTGGCTGTATCTGTACGAAAAGTATCCTAACATGCTTCGTCGCAGCGTATACTCGTTGTCCCATCCCATGTCCATGTAGTGGTACATAGCGAAGGTTTGGTATCGCGATGGGTCGTAGGCGATGACCAGCTGGAAGGTGTTGGGCTTTGGAGAGAAAAAAACAGGGATATCAACTCGAGAAGTGTCAAATACAACTTTAACTACGATGTTTGACCATTACATTATTAACTAAATTCAAATGTGTTTCCACTCACCGAGTCGTACCACGGCGAGTAGTACATGCGAGGTACCATGACGCTCCAAGTGACCACCATCACCCACGAAACATCCGTCACTGACACGCCGCCATTCTCGATGATGTCATCTTTGGCATGGTCGATGGCATGCTGTATGATAAACGAGATGTGTACTGCGTCGATATATAAAATGTTTACGTAAACTTGCAATTCGTTATCATATATTTTCAAGTAAGCATCATTTGAGTTAAATAGACAACACCTATGCTTATTCACGTTCGTATACACGGGTATTTATATGTCTACGCGAAGTGTGGCAATTCGTATCTACCACATTGCAAACGATGATAGCATTTCGACAATAGTTTATAAAAAAAACATATTTGTATTTATTTAATTTGTTTGTTCTTCAGAAGAAAAAAACGAAAGAGATGTATGTGATTTCAACGATATATGTAGATAATATTGCTTGAAGAAACACAGTGTAATAGGTTTATCTCTCCCTTATTCTCAATTCTCTTTGTTTTTCTTTCTCTGCTCTCTCGTCTTTCTCCATGCAAATCTGCCTCGCTTTGTCCATTACACACTGTTTCTGACATTATGTGATGTGAATATTAGTACGTATTCAGTTAGTACATTATTACATTGCAATATATGAACACTAATAATGTGTTGTTTAACATCAATTATATCACACATTTGTTTGTTAATAAAAATTTCGTTTCGCAACGTAACACCAGCTGAAGATATCGCACCAACCAACCTGCACTCGAGCCTGGTCAGTTGATGTCGACCCGGGCTGTGTCAAGTCGTACATGTGGTAGTAGACCTGTCCATGTCGGGCGTCGTTGTCCGTCCACAGAGGCGCCAGCATGGCGAAGCCTTGCTTCTGGGCAGTCTTACGTTTGGTGTAACCCAGCATGTTCTTGTTCAGTCTGTCTGGGTATCGACTTTCGAAGTTCAACCCGAAGGTGACGTAGCCATTTGAATAAATCTGAATTCAGTAGAGAAGAACACCCTTGTGATATAGCTCATTATTGTTGTTTTCGAAATTGTATAAATCAAGTAAAATTGTGAATGTTACAAACTGCTGTTCCAACGATCACTGTTCAGGCCACAACACGTTGTTCAACATATGTGTGATAAACTTCGCTTGAACACGTGCTGCCGTTATTGTTATTGGTAGGCCTAGCATATTCTTCAGAGTATAATATTGTTTGTTTTCAGCGTGGAATAACTACGAATGTTCTCCATATACCTCTAATTAGTATGTTACGCGTGCATTTTCAACACGGACTCTAGGAGTAAGTTTTAAAAACACTTTAATTTTATAGAATGCACTTTTCAAAATTGTCCGTCGTGATTACCGATGATTTATTATGTGTTTGCCTCTTTCTGTTGCCATAACTGTTGCAGCTGTTACCGATAGACTGGACTTTTGTAATTCCTCTTTAATATTATTGTTGTTACGAATCTTAAAAAGATGCAACATGTTCAGAATAGCCTGTATAATTTTGTCACTACGTCTCCACGTATTACTATGACACTTATAAGTTCTCAGCATTGACATTGATTTCCTCCCTGACATCGTGTCATCTTTAGATGTTCACATTTACTTACCAGGCACTTTCTCTTAAGGACACGTCGTATTTGCATTCACAACTTACACCTTAGGTCATCTAGTTCTGATGTATGTTCTGTCCATATAGTGTACACGCTAATATAGAGACTAGGGCACATTATGTAGCTGCACCTACTCCTTGGAATATGCTTCCTTCTAGTGTTAGGTCAGTTAAACATATTGCCAAATTCAGTCGTCATATAATATCGTTCCTTTATGCCATTGCTTATTCACCATAGCTTTTTGTCAATCAATTCAACACATCTGCTGATAAACGGAATGTTTATTGAATCTGAGAATTGTAAACCCTTTGAATTGATGCACCTCTGAGTTTGGCTTCCAAGAATATAGGTGCAGTAGCACATTCCGTATCAGTATTATCATTTATGACTGAAAGTATTACTCAGCACTAGTTATGTGGAAATGTCGTAATGATTTTTTTAAATTACATTTGCTGTGAATCTGCAATAGTATATATATATATATATATATATATATATATATATATATATATATATATATATATATATATATATATATATATATATATATATATATATATATATATATATATATACGTATAGGACACGTTTCGCGAATACGACACTTCAGTTACCATGTTTTGCTATATACAGCGCTGTTGTTGTCATTAGTTATCGGATGTTTGTTGTTCGAAGAGATGATGGAAGGTCGAGGAGAAAGGCAGTCGTTTTGTGAACAGTGATGGCAAAGAATATTACAAAACACAAACGAAGCAATCGGCATTGGTTTCCACGCTTGTACCTTCATACGCTTGTACTGTCCGTTGAATATCTGTATCTTTGGGACACGCAGGAAGTCGGAGGCGCAACTCTTGCCGCTCCAGTCGCAGTAGTAGGAGGCGTCGTATCCAAGACAACGGTCGCCTTGACTGTCACCAAACTGGTAGTAGTTGTGTCTGATCGCTGCAAACAGTTTTCACGTTTGTAATCTATCTTAACGGTCACATCAATTATGAAGGAAGCATATATGTGTTTAATTTTTTTGAAACGTGCTATCTAGCAGAAAATTAGAGTGGTGTCGTGTATTATGTAGTGTTTAGCTTATGTATCGCACTCTCCCTTTCTGCCACAGTCGTCACATAGTTCCTTGGAAGCAAAAAGGCAGTTGATTGCGTAAATCGCGCTACTGGCACATAGCCTATCCAAAGGGAATACTGTAGCAAAACAAATCTTCTGGTATACCACGTGTGGCGGAGAGGCAGCGAAATCCAAGGCCAGCAGTTATCGTCGCGTGTTTATACTGGGACTGTTGATATAGATGATATTCGAGATGCAATCAAACATGGCAGTGGGGGTATGTGTACCTGGAAAAGTCTTATGTTGATGGTGATGACAACAGTGAGGTGGATGGGAGCGTCAGAAGCAGATACAACGCTGGCAGAGGCAATGTACGAGACAATAACAGGATGAGTTGTAATAGGTGCGAGGATGTCGGACGACTTACCGGTTAATATCGGCTTGAAGCAAGGGTGTTCTGTTAGTCTTTTATTATTATCATGAATGAATTAACTATCACATTGGATGGAAAGGAAATTAAGCTTTAAACGGATGCGTGTATAGGAATGACTAAGGATATGGCAATTGAAACGTGGGTGTGCGACGTCGCATACAAGAAGGAACTGCAGCTTGGAGATATTTCGATGGAGTAACGCTGGACAGTCGTATTTCAAAACACAGCTTAAACGGGAAGTGTTGAGAACGGTGTTACCCCGGCCTGGATACAATGACACTGTAAGAGCATCAGCTACAAAAACCTATAAGTTTGTGGGAACAATGCGGCACAATCGGTAATAAGGACAACGTGGACACATAGAAGAAATATGAAGGATTTGACAAAATAAATTGGACTGCCAAGAGTTTAACAGTAGGTTTGGTGAGAAGTCGAATGATATGGGCAGGTCACGTGGAAAGGATGTATGCAGAAACGGTGCAAGGTTACCAGAAACACACTAAGTACACATAAGAAGATGACACAGCAGGTAAGGATAGAGTGTGACGAGGAACATGAATAGACCGGTGGACCACAGTAGACGGGGAGAGGCGGCTGGAGACAGAGTTCTATGGAAAGAGCGGAGGATTACGCATCAACGAAAACAAGGAATACATTTAGTAATGGTTATTTCTTTCGAAATGCCAATACACATTACACAAAAGGAACAAAAACGAACATATAACAGTGCAAAAACGCATTGTGTTTACAAAGTTACGTAATATAATTGATATCGTAGTTAGTGTTTGTACAGTAGTTCTATGCTGATCATAACGACTAATAGATCAACTTACCATCATGGCAAACAGTTCCTTGGTACAAATCATATACACAGGTACATTCGAATGCATTGATTTTGTCCACGCACGTTCCTCCGTTCTCACAAGGACTGCTGACGCAATCGTCTATATCTGTCACAATAGACACACTAGAGGCTGTAGCAATATACTATAATACGCATGCCTTTGGCAACAACAGTTCGAAAAAAGGTCTCCTCAACCTTTGTTTAATGATAATAATTGACATGTAAAATTATTAAAACTATTATTATTAGTAAGTGTACATATTCTACAATAATAACGACAACAGAACATTAGGGGTTCCGAAGATCATGAAACAAAACACAATACAGTATTGACGGAATGATGACATGAATATAGGAATACTACGAACACGTTTAATGCCGATTATTCCAGTTACAGTGCTGCTGGTGTGGATGTGTATTACCATTAGATTATGTGAACATACTAATGACGGCAACAAAATGACACTTTTGTGCGTTTCAAGCCTACCTGTTTCACACATGTCGCCTGTGTAACCGGCCGCGCATATGCAGATGTAGGCATTCAGGTGATCGTTACAAGTGGCTCCATTCATACACGGATTAGAGGCACATTCGTCGATCTCTGAAAATCATTCAAACCGGGAATTGCCAGCCAGCGATAATTTGTACAAATAAATAAATTGCGTACAATAGGTACGCACACACCACGCACACACGCATATATATATATATATATATATATATATATATATATATATATATATATATATAGTGGTGTAATGAAGCATAGGACGATCGCGGTGGTTATAATGATGAGGAAATGATGACAACTACTTGGTGCTGCTATAACCAAGAATACTGGAGGGATGTGATTGCGATCGTGATGACGATTAAAAGAGTCACGCCGATAATGAATGTATGCATGTGGTGGTGATTGCGGTTAAAATCGTGATATAATTCTAGCAATACCACAATTATTATCATTACGATGTTACTGCAATTTATTTTAATAAAATAAAACACTAGACTAGTTTGGTGATGAAGGCAATGATTACGATATTGATGGTGACAGCGACACTGATCATAGTGATTAGGTGATGATGTGATTATGTATTAAAGGTAGATCGAACTAATAATACAAAACAACTCACAACACAAATAAAAAAAGTTAAACGTGTCGAGAGCATCAATGAAATACATGACAGTAATCCTGTGTACTAGCGTACCTGTATCACACCTGTCGCCGGTGTAACCTGCCGCGCATGTGCAGCTGTACCCGTTCACCTGATCATGACAAGTCGCTCCATTCATACACGGACTAGAGTCACACTCGTTGATCTCTGAAAATATATCACCGCGGTACATGACTTACTATCACTACTGCTTGTAACAAAAACATCAACTACTACTACCACTATTTACTACCACTACTACTACTACTACTACCACTACCACTACCACTACTACCACTACTACTACTACTACTACTCTCTATTTCTCTCTCTACTACTACTACTACTACTACTACTCTACTACTACTACTACTCTACTACTCTCTACTACTCTACTACTACTACTACTATGACTGCTACTCTCTGCTACTACTACTCTCTCTCTCTCTCTCTCTCTCTCTCTCTCTACTCTACTGTTCTACTGACTCTCTACCTCTCTCCTCTCTCTCTCTACTCTACTCTCTGCTCGCTGCTGCTGCTGCTGCTGCTGCTGCTGCTGCTGCTGCTGCTGCTGCTGCTGCTGCTGCTGCTGCTGCTGCTGCTGCTGCTGCTGCTCACTGCTGCTACGCTCTGCTGCTGCTGCTGCTGCTGCTGCTGCTGCTGCTGCTGCTGCTGCTCTGCTGCTGCTGCTGCTGCTGCTGCTACTGCTACTGCTACTGCCTACTGACTAGCTGACATACTACACACTAACTACGACTGTTTGCTGCTGCTGCTCTGCTGCTGCTGCTGCTGCTGCTGCTGCTGCTGCTGCTGCTGCTGTCTGCTGCTGCTGCTGCTGCTGCTGCTGCTGCTGCTGCTGCTGCTGCTGCTGCTGCTGCTGCTGCTGCTGCTGCTACGCACTGCTACTGACTGCACTGCTGCTGCTGCTGCTGCTCGCTGCTCGCTGCTGCTGCTGCTGCACTGCTGCTGCTGCTGCTGCTGCTGCTGCTGCTGCTGCTGCTGCTGCTCTGCTGCTGCTGCTGCTGCTGCTGCTGCTGCTGCTCTCTGCTGCTGCTGCTGCTGCTGCTGCTGCTGCTGCTCGCTACGCTGCTGTCTGCTGCTGCTGCTGCTGCTGCTGCTGCTGCTGCTGCTGCTGCTGCTGCTGCTGACTCTGCTGCTGCTGCTGCTGCTGCACTGCTGCTGCTATTAGCTGCTGCTGCTCTGCCTGCTGCTGCTCTGCTGCTGCTGCTGCTACTGCTGCTGCTGCTGTCTGCAACTGCTGCTAACTGCTACTATACTACACTAACTGCTGCTCTACGCACTGCAATACACGCCCACTGCTACACGCCCCACTGCTCTAGCTAGCTGCTGCTGCTGTTCTGCTGCTGCTACTGCTGCTACTACTACTGCTACTGCTCTGCTGGCTGCTGCACACTGCTGACTGCTGCTGCTACTGCTGCTGTTGCTGCTGCTAGAACCAACTGCGAGCATGTAACACTCAATCCTATGTAGAGTGATTCATCAAATGGTGGTGATATTAATATGTACATTATAATATAGCTTTTGTGATGATGACGATGATTATGGTTATTATATTTATGAATCGATTACTGGATTAATGGTAACGAAAATGAATTGTACATCTTAAAACAAATAAAACTAGTGCTACAAGTACTGCTAATTATAGTTGTTGTCATTATTATTATTATCATTATTATAATTATATGTGATGACACTAACGAAGACAATAAAGTGACACTTATCCAGTGCCCAAGCCTACCTGTCTCACACCTGTCGCCGGTGTAACCCGCCGCGCATGTGCAGCTGTATGCGTTAACCTGATCTTGACACGTGGCTCCATTCATACACGGATGGGCGTCACACTCGTTGATCTCTGAAAATAAACCAACACTGCACATCAGTGTGGGAAACTGTTTTGGACATTTCATTAAAAGCCGTGGTTACATTTGTGCCGGAAAAACACGCATGATTGCACGTACGTATGCACTTACGCACATGCAAATGCTCAATTATGTATATGTATGCGCATTTGAACATGTGTATAAACGTATGTGTGTACTGATGGGATGTTGGGTGGGGATGGACGCATGGCGAAGGGACAGAGGTTGGTATTTATTGGTATCAATAGGCAAATCACACGTTGAATGTACAGATCCATCTCCTATTCCTTAACAAAAATGCAGCCACAGCGCGGTGTATTTTAAAAGTAAGATTCCGGAACCGTCTTCGTGACTGAAATGATTAATGTCAAGTGTTATCTATATACTATTATGTACATCATATCCCCAAAACATGGGTGACGACTTTAGTGCATTGTATCCGTGGTTGTTCGAACATGATACGTCTGATTCTGATATAGTTAGTATAGTAACATTATGCTTTTTAGCTTTGGACCCCATTTACGTGTCTAAAACAAATAAAACGACTACTTATTGATAACGATTTATGCATCATGGAGCAATCAAAGGAAAAATGCAAGCCATTGCAAATGCAATTGTTCGATGTTCTACTAATAACACAAACACTTTTCCTCCGTCTGTCCATTATCCTCAGTCTTTAGTTATCCTCACTATACTCTCCCCGATTGATTAATCTCCTCTAACGGCTACAACGATATATTCCCATTTTTATCATAAATACGTGTTGCCTTGACATTCGTACAGTAATCGAACAAACATTAGCAATATCTGATTAATGTATATTAACAACACAGACATATGCGAATGATTACACAACATCACTATGTTTTGTATATGTTTGAGTATGTTTTGTATATGTTTGAGTATGTTTTGTATATGTTTGAGTATGTTGCTTTCGCACTCGAACAATAATCAAACATATATTAACAATATCTGACTAACGTACATTAACAACACAAACATATCCGAAGGATTACACTACATCACTGTGTTTTGTATATATTTGAATATGTTTCACGTTTCATATGTATTAGTTGTGATTTTGCTGTCACATATCGGCAACAAATGTACTTCGTAGTTTATTAAAACGTTTTTATTTTACTAAGCTTCGGCCAGCGTTATTCTGTGCGCTACATTAGGTGAACATAATTGACAACAGTCTAATGGAAATGTCAAAAACAAATTATATTTATTCAAGCTGTAAATCAATATAACTCGTTTGGTATCCGCATCGCAAATGCCTACCTGTTTCACACGTGTTGCCAGTGTAACCTTCTTTGCACTCGCAGCCGTACGAGTTAACTCCATCATTGCAAGTCGCCCCGTTCTGACAAGGGTTGCTGAGACAATCGTCTATGTCTGTGGAGGGATACAATGATTCTTGTCAACAGAAACGACGCATTGAGATAGATACATTTGACATCAGATATGAAAATGTGTTACCTGAGTTGATTAACGTGTATGTTTAAAAAATATCTTCCAAATGCACATTTTGGGTGGATATATAAAACAAGGTATATTGTATATAATGTGTTTCTAGAATACGCTAGTTTATTCCAAAATGTATACCTCTGCATATTATGTAATACTAATTCGATATATTGCTTACACGATGTTTGCAGCTTGGTGACATAATTGGCACAACTATTAACTTATTTAATCGTGGCCACGACGGCAATTAAAATGATAATCGGAATTGGAATAGTAGCAATGTGATTTTCAGTTATATATATATATATATATATATATATATATATATATATATATATATATATATATATATATATATATATTTACTATCGCTCTTGCAAACAACAGTCAAACATACCCGTCTCACACGTGTCGCCACTGTATCCTGCTACGCAACTACAGTTGTATCCATTGCCATTGGCGTCATCGACACACGTCGCTCCATTCCGACACGGATTACTCCCACACCCATGGGTATCTATCAAATGAAAGGGCGCAAAAACGTGTCCAAGGTAATCCATGTTATGAACAAATAACACGTATTTATTAATTTATCAGTCTGTATTCTTAATCGGCAATGAAGGACACTGTTACGTTCACTATTTTAAAAGGTAAGAACTTATTTAAACGATACATTTATAAATGGCGCTGTATCATGTTAATAGGAATGCTATAATCACTTTCACTGTACTCAATGGCAGACGTTGTGACATATGCAGCAGTGTTACTATGCATTTCATACACTACTCGTTTTGTTGACTTACCCCGTGCTGTTGTAGACATGGTCGAGTCGTCAACTACTTCTGTTGTACTGTCGAGCTGCCCATCCTCTTCCTGTGTAGGTGTCGCTGCTGGTGGTGTTAAGCCAGCTTCGGTTTGTGTAGGTGCTGTTGATTCAACTCCTTTCGGACTAGTTGGCGTCTGCTCATATGCGGTTGTCGTACTATCCGTCAACCTGTCTTCTGTCATAAAACAATATTCAATGTATACAATAGTGTGTGTGTGTGGGGAGGATGGATGTGTGTGTGTGTGTGTGTGTGTGTGTGTGTGTGTGTGTGTGTGTGTGTGTGTGTGTGTGTGTGTGTGTCTGTGAGAGAGAGAGAGAGAGATAGAGAGGGAGAGCAAGACAGAGAGAGAGAGACACCCAGAGAGAGAGAGAGAGAGAGAGAGAGAGAGAGAGAGAGAGAGAGAGAGAAGAGATAGAGAAAGAAAAAAAAGAGAAAGAGAGAAAAATAGAGAGAAAGACAGAGATAGAGAAAGACAGAGATAGAGAAAGAGAGAGAGAGAAATAGAGAGAAAGTTATAGTATGTATGTATGTAAGTGTGTGTGTATGTGTGTATATGTATATGTGTGTATGTGTGTATATGTGTATGTGTGTTGTTGGTATGTGTGTGTTTGTGTTTGTGTTTGTGTTTGTGTTTGTGTTTGTGTTTGTGTTTGTGTTTGTGTTTGTGTTTGTGTTCGTGTTCGTGTTCGTGTTCGTGTTCGTGTGTCGTGTTTGTGTTCGTGTTCGTGTGCGTGTGCGTGTGCGTGTGCGTGTGCGTGTGCGTGTGCGTGTGCGTGTGCGTGTGCGTGTGCGTGTGCGTGTGCGTGTGCGTGTGCGTGTTCGTGTGCGTGTGCGTGTGCGTGTGCGTGTGCGTGTGCGTGTGCGTGTGCGTGTGCGTGTGCGTGTGCGTGTGCGTGCGTGTGCGTGTGCGTGTGCGTGTGCGTGTGCGTGTGCGTGTGCGTGTGTGCGTGCGCGTGCGGTGCGCGTGCGCGGTGCGCGTGCGCGTGCGTGCGTGCGCGTGCGCGTGCGCGTGCGCGTGCGCGTGCGCGTGCGCGTGCGCGTGCGCGTGCGCGTGCGCGTGCGCGTGCGCGTGCGCGTGCGCGTGCGCGTGCGCGTGCGCGTGCGGTGCGTGTGCGTGTGCGGTGCGTGTGCGTGTGCGTGTGCGTGTGCGTGTGCGTGTGCGTGTGCGTGTGCGTGTGCGTGTGCGTGTGCGTGTGCGTGTGCGTGTGCGTGTGCGTGTGCGTGTGCGTGTGCGTGTGTGCGTGTGCGTGTGCGTGTGCGTGTGCGTGTGCGTGTGCGTGTGCGTGTGCGTGTGCGTGTGCGTGTGCGTGTGCGTGTGCGTGTGTCGTGTGCGTGTTGCGTGTGCGTGTGCGTGTGCGTGTGCGTGTGCGTGTGCGTGTGCGTGTGCGTGTGCGTGTGCGTGTGCGTGTGCGTGTGCGTGTGCGTGTGCGTGTGCGTGTGCGTGTGCGTGTGCGTGTGCGTGTGCGTGTGCGTGTGCGTGTGCGTGTGCGTGTGCGTGTGCGTGTGCGTGTGCTGTGTGCGTGTGCGTGTGCGTGTGCGTGTGCGTGTGCGTGTGCGTGTGCGTGTGTGTATCACCGTAGTAACTACTGATTTACACGCACGCCCACACGAGTGCCTACATTGATGCACTTTTGCTTTCTGGAGGTAGCAAGAGGATACGGTGGACTCCTCTCACATACTCGTTAACCTAATTTGGAATAAGTTCACCGTCTTCCAAAGAGCCATTATGCTTCCATAGCAAGGAGAACCAAAATTGATATGATGTTTGCAACTCCCTAACAGCACAACAATTCTTAAAGCAGAATAATTACACAAACTGGAAAATAATCCCAAATATGTGTGGATTGTCCTAAGAAGATCATAGGCATGGCCAGACAATGTCATTAGTCCATGTGGACTCTGGTTTTACACGTCACCGAGGTATCCCCTGCATTCCATGCTAACAACAATACTATGATGGAACCTATTGGATTCAATGTGATATTCAAGGTCATTCTGTCTTCAAAGAGAACGATAACAATTATGCATTAGGCTGCACTCTCTATACCGAATTATACAAACATAACACAACACGAACATCTTTTCCAGTGTGACAACATCAGACTTATCATTAACACAAAGAACCCGACGTCGTGCACCTGTACGGCAAACTATGCCGTTGTTGCCAGCCGAACAGATGCAGGAGAAACGATAACTGTCATCAACACACGCTATCAGCACTTTCACTTTACTCTCTGGCAGCCTTTGTGATATATGCAATAGTTTTACTTTGCGTTTCATACACTACTCGTTTTGTTTACTTACCCCGTGCTGTTGTAGACATGGTCGAGTCTACTTTTGTTGTTATAGTTTCGAGTTGCCCATCGACTTCCAGTGTAGTTGTCGCTGCTGGATCATACAATGTGGGCGTGATTGTTGTGGGACGATCCTCTTTCAATGTGGATGGTGTTGAGCCAACTTCGGTTTGTGTAGGTGCTGTTGACTCAACTCTTTTCGGACTAGCTGACATCTGCTCATCAGCTGTTGTTGTACTATCCTTCGATGTTTCTTCTGCCACAATAATCAATGTATAATATAATTGTGTGTGTGTGTGTGTGTGTGTGTGTGTGTGTGTGTGTGTGTGTGTGTGTGTGTGTGTGTGTGTGTGTGTGTGTGTGTGTGTGTGTGTGTGTGTGTGTGTGTGTGTGTGTGTGTGTGTGTGTGTGTGTGTGTGTGTGTGTGTGTGTGTGTGTGTGTGTGTGTGTGCGTTCAGCCTGACAAACAAACTGACGGGCAATATTGCAATGCTAATGTGTGTCAAACATGGGGACGACAGGACATTAATTCGTCGTGTACGTAGGGCCTACCTGTACTGCACACTACGCCGTTGTAGCCAGCCGAACAGTTGCAGGCGAATCGGTCGATGTCGTCAACACACGTGCCGTTATGCTGGCACGGATTGCTGGCACATTCGTCAATTTCTGGAAGACAGATCACGACATAATAATAATATTATTTCAATTGTTGATTACTAGTAAAATTCGGTTTTTATTTGTTTAACTATGTTGTTTCTGTGCAAAGAGACAATTGGTGTAATTTCAAAAAGATGACCATTTAGGCCTTTCGCATATTTACATATTCAATCGAAAACCCTCTCATTCTGGTGTAGTTTCATTCAACCCAATTTCGTTTGGTATCGATGTTGGTTGTTCTATCCCCCACCGCTTGTCTAAGCAAAGCCGACGCAAATTATTTCGATGGCTGTGTTGTCGTTTACTTGAATCTGGTGTCGACTGAGTCAATTCAGCCTCTTTCACTGCTGATAATGTCGAATCAAATTGTTTTGAATGATGATGTCGTTCTGCCAAAGTTCTGTGTATATTCAACCAGTTCATCTTGTTTTGATTGAACTACGTTCATTGACGATGTTGTCGTTTCCTCTTCTGCTAATTTCGAATGGTTCAACTAATCTTCTTTGGTTAGTGATACTATAATTCCTCTGCTGCTGGTGTACATTGAAATCAGGCACATATTTACAAAACCACGTGCAAAATGTGCCGGTATTGCTCAACGCATATTAAACTGTGGTGTTACACATGAACATTGTTTAAATGAAAATGTAGTTACACATGTAACAATCACTCACCGACGCTACAGTTGGTGCCAGTGTAACCGGCCGCGCACACACATCTATACCCGTCGACCACGTCTTGGCACCTGCCGCCATTCATGCATGTCACGGTTGCACAGTCGTCAATGTCTGCACCGACAAAACCATATGAAGACGATCCGTGAAGGATTAGCGTTATCCAAAATTCTCAATGGAGACAAATTCATTATTGTAGCTTCCATAATATTACAACTTCGGCCGTTTCTCACATACTGGAAGGAAACATACCATTTCATATGCTAGCGTAATTGGGCAGCATGAATCGTGGGATATAAGTTATTGTTGTTACGGTTACTGGTTGTCCACACGGTAACATCATGTTCTACTTAACTGCATCTTCCCATGCGTGTTTGACCACTTAAAAAAATTGCAAACAACTCGAATTCGCATTGAAATATACACTTGTGTGAAACCTAACGTTGTGGTTATGAGGAAATTCCTAGCTGTAGACGATTGACACTCTCTGACACCCTTTCTTACTCCGATACTTTCACATGGTAAAAGGGCGTGTGCACATATGTTTGGAAACTAAATGGACTGTCTGATTAGCTATTATTTGTGTACTTGGATACCAGTGGACAAACTACTCACAGTGGCCCAGTGGCCTGTACATATGATTGGATTTTACTTTATCTTTGCTGGACTCGTGGTGGTTAATCATGGTAAGTATTAGCGCATAAAACGTTTGTCTTAAGTGAACTGCGATTCGTGTTGGAATTACCTGACATAATAGTCTAACACCCGGTGTACACATGATTACAAGAAATGTTTATATGAATTATTGTTGTAGTTCAGAGATGTGTACCTAATTACTGGTATACCCGTCGAATCTTGTATGATATGCCATTTTAGACATAATTTTAGAAAAGCACCACTTACATGCTATATACAGAAATGTAATACACATACAGTAAAATCGCATCATCTATGTTGCTAGCGGCATATTCATATGACATATATATATATATATATATATATATATATATATATATATATATATATATATATATATATATATATATATATATATATATATATATATACATGTCAAGTACAGGTGTTAGGGGAATATCATAACAATTTTTTTTCATATTTACCTGTCTCACACAGCTCTCCCGTGTATCCCGGCATGCACTGGCAGGAGAACATGTCCAACTGCGGAGTGGAACAGTTGCCATCGTTCTGACATGGCGCAGATGAACACTCGTCGATGTCTACAACACAAGGTTTTATTCAACAAGTCGTGTTATTTTCGTCGTGAAACTTATAATTGTAATAGTAAGTGTGACACATCTGTGCCACCTATGCCCTTGAAAAGCTCAGAATCGCACACATAAATTTATTTGGCGTAAGCATAAACGGGGGCAGGCAAAATCGTCATTAGAAAATGTTTAGAGCCGTGTATGTATGGTTGTATATATATATATATATATATATATATATATATATATATATATATATATATATTTTTATAATTACATTTTAGCCAATATTTTGAAATCTCATCACTCGTTCCATTTATATTCATAAGGAGATCATGTATAACAAAATCACATAATTTAACGTCCAAGCGGCATGCTCATGTATGACATATTTATGTGCTAAGTACATTTTTTGAGATCATCACAACAACTTGGTTCCATATGTACCTGTCTCACACATCTCTCCCGTGTATCCCGGCATGCACTGGCAGGAGAACATGTCAGCATGGAGCGTAGAACAGTTTCCTTCGTTCTGACATGGCGCAGACGAACATTCATCGATGTCTGCAATATAACGCTATATTCTACACAAGCAGAATTACCAAGACGGTCACGGGGAAGTCAGTAACATGCGCTAAAACGGTTGACTTTGCGTTGCGTTGCTGCAGTGTGTACCAAAATTGGTCGGGCGCTCACTCGAAAGGTGCATTTGTTGAAGGGATGCGTGATTTTAAAACGCAAACAACTTAACAAACAATGTAACATTATTCATACATCCAGTGCCATTGTTTAATTCAGCATAACCGTAATAACGTATTTTCATATGTACCAGTTTCACACATGTCGCCCGTGTATCCCGGCATGCACTGGCAGGAGAACATGTTGAGATCCGGCGTGGTGCAGTTGCCTCCGTTCTGACATGGCTCAGTCGAACATTCATCGACGTCTACAACATTACGTTACATACCCCAAATAGTGCTAATTTAATCACGTGATATAAGGTTGTCAATCAATATATGCATGCTCAGATATGTTTAAGTTACAACATACCGTCGTAGTCACCAAGTTTACATAACATAATAATAGCCTCAAATGTATGTTTTAAACGTAAGCAACAAAAATCGTAGTTAAGAGCAGCGTATCCAAATAATGTAGATCCGAATTGTGTCGGTGTGAAATTATAATTTAGCTATGTTTCTTAAATAACACCATTCAACATTGACATATTTCCGTTCACTCTTATATCCCAAAAATACGTAGTTTAATCGCCTCATCAAGCATCCCTGCGGCTACCATTTGAAATATATATATATATATATATATATATATATATATATATATATATATATATATATATATATATATATATATGTTTGTGTGTGTATTTTATGTGTGTGTGTGTGTGTGTGTGTGTGTGTTGTGTGTGTGTGTGTGTGTGTGTGTGTGTGTGTGTGTGTGTGTGTGTGTGTGTGTGGTGTGTGTGTGTGTGTGTGTGTGTGTGTGTGTGTGTGTGTGTGTGTGTGTGTATGTATGTAAATTAAGTGTTTGGGTTTTGGGAAAAATCGTGACGTCGTCATTTTATTATGTACCTGTTTCGCACATCTCTCCCGTGTATCCCGGCATGCACTGGCAGGAGAATACATTCAAATGCGGCGTGGAACAGTTGCCTCCGTTCTGACATGGTGAGGACGAACATTCATCGATGTCTACAACATAAATTGTAATTCCCCAAGTTCTCCTATTATAATCATTATAATATCAAGATACACTGGTACACTACTATCAATAGTTCTAAGCAACGTTACAATATGTCGCAGTAGTCGCCAAACATACGGCAATGATAGCATCAAATATGCTCAATTCGTTCAACAACAAAGTTACTAAACAACAACATCGACCGTGATGATTACATCACATGAAAGCATGCAATTCATAATGTTTTAAGTTGCATATTCATCTAATGTAAGTTACACAAAAGCTGACCAAGATGACAATACAACTACCAAGTACAGTGGAGCTGGATCAACGCAAAATTATAACTGAAACAGGAATACCAGAAATAAAGTAGACATGCTATCTGAATAGGGATTATTGAAGTCTGAATAAGATAAACAAGAGTTGGGTGCAGATGACAAAAGGGAAAACGGGAAGGTAACTACAACAAGAACAGTATGAAACCTATTTTCCGTTCAATCTATAATCTGTTGCCGACACCATTGGAGGTAATAACGAGAGTAATGCACCATGCGCGCTGTATAATTGTTTATGTTAATCTTCAGTATTATTGGTCCTAGGGGTAACTCCCGTTACAATCCAGGTTAGATACATAACAATCAAAGTGTGTCGGATATGATTAGGTAGTGGCATCGAATACCTTCAGAGGCTGCATCTGTTTGCCATCTATGTATTGTCTACAGTGTAGCCGTCTCGTGAACGTGGTAACAATATACGGCGCTTGGGCAAGTAAAACAACACGGAGATGCGGACATAGCACAGACAAGTTCGAAGCACGCGAAGACTCGTTCATCTCTTCAGTCGAGTGCCAGTTCCTGGAATTTCGTCCACTGCTGCCGCATCATTGCCACCAGAGTCAATAGCGCAGTTGAAGATAAACATATACTTTCCATCGAGTTCATAACAATCTCACTCATTGTCGTCGAACCATGGCGTCCGCTACCGTGCCCTCTCACAACCGCGCGAATGGGATGTTCATGTAAAGTGAACTACAACGTACGACCATCCGACTTGCCAATCATACTGACCTATGTCACAGTTGAGTCCGGTGTATCCAGGCACGCAGTCGCATATGTAGTTGCCCCCGGCCTGAGTACAGTTGGCACCGTTCTTGCACGGATTACTTTCACAAACGTCAATCTCTGAAATATAACATGTTTACGGATTCACAATGTCTGATCAGTGTTCACACCGAACCACGTACACATGTTCACAACGAATATATAAATGTATATGTTAATGTATAT
>JAODUO010001332.1:35000-47500 GCA_025642075.2 Ridgeia piscesae | reverse complement strand
ATACATGACAGCAAACGTTGTTATGCGTATGCTCGAAGTAAACAGAAAGTTCAGGATAAGGTCGGTCCTTTAGAAGGTAGTGACTGAAATATAATAACATAGGGATTCTTAATGGCAGAAAACCTAAATGAGTACTTATGTTCGGTCTTTACCAGGGAAGATATTAGTGTATTATCAGTACCAGAAACTAAGTTCCAAAGAGAGAGAGAGAGAGAGAGTCGGACAATTTAGGACAACTAACTGTGAACCCAAAAATGGTAGCATAGTAAATAAGGGATATGAAGGATAATCAATCACCTGGAGTGGATGGGATTCCTCCCAAATTACTATTGGATATTGCAGAACATATTAGCATACCGCTTGCAACAGTGTGCAATTTGTCATTAGAGGAGGGAGTAGTTCCGTTAGAATGGAAAGAAGTAAACATATACCATTATTTTAAAAAATTCTAGAAAAACTCAGAGAACGATAGACCAGTGAGTTTAACATCGGTGATTTGCACACTATTAGAACAAAACTAACTAAGGATCACTTGGTTGATTGTCTTGTTAAAAATAACTTGATAGATATATTTTAACATGGGTTTCTAAACGCGAGGTCATATTTAACAAATATGTTATATTTCTTGGAAGTGGATAGACGAGGGATCACTGATATAACGATATAAGAGCAGTGTGGACTGGCAGCAGCGAATGTAAACCAAATTATTGGATTAATTATGCGAAATAAATGTACAAGGAAAAATAACTAATAATACCGTTGTACAAATAATTGTTAGACCTCATTTAGAATAGTGTATACAAGCATGGAAGCCATCTCGCAAGAAGGATATTGAGAGCAACCAAAAAACGATACAAAAATTCAGAAATATTAGTTTTTAAATGCATCTAGAAGAATGAGATTAACAACAATATAAACCAGGAGATTGAGAGGAGATAAGAAAGATGTGTATAAAATATTGAATGGGTATGAACATATTGAAAGAAATATTTGTTCTCGGTTAAGGAAGAGAGAAGGACTAGAGGACGTGGAGTTTATTAGCAAAGAAGCAGTGTAGACTAGATATTAGAAAATTCTCACTTAAAATCGACATATATTCCTAACAAGTATGAGGTACATTTAGATAGATAGGTTGGATTATCGGTAAGCCAAAGGGCTTCATTGTCAAACTGTCATCTATAGTTGATTCTCTAGTTGGCAATCTTATTAAATATTGTCTTGTTGTTAAATGTTGTTAAAGTTGATATTCCAGTCATAGTAAGTAACAGCATCTGCTAAGAATGTGGTATGATAGCATTGATCGCTTCCCTATTTTTTTTTATAAACAAAACGTTTGTTCTGCAGTTGCATAAATCATTTATATGTTGTTGCCTTCAAAAGTGACATGTACTAAAAACCACCACGATCTGCCCTATCGAACATTCACAAGGACTGCCACTAGGTGACGATAATTAAGCATCCACTTCCATTGGTAATCTCACAATACCTTTTTATTTATGTACGTCATTGTGAAAGACATAGATAGGGTCAACCTGCCATAATAACAGCCATAATATTAAATACGTATTTATCTATTGTCACAATCCAATGTATGAAGACTCACTGATGCTGCATGTCTTGTTGTCCCCAGTGTTCAGTGTGTAGCCGTCGACACAGGAACACACAAAGCTACCGTTTGTATTCTCACACGTCTGTTCACAATGAGCCGTCCCCTCAGCACACTCGTCGACGTCTGAAAAATATGTTATATATATATATATATATATATATATATATATATATATATATATATATATATATATACCCATATATATACCGGGTATATATATACCGGTATATATATATATATATATATATATATATATATATATATATATATAATCGGAAATAACGTAATAAAATCAACATAATATTATCAGAGTATCGTCGATGGTTGACAGGCGAAGTCTTGTTGTTAATATTCCTGAGTCATGGTTGGTTGATATACCTTTCATTAATTACAAACCCGTAAATATTATGCGCAGCCATGAGTACATTATATGTATTGCTACGCATGGGATCAAACCAGCACCACCAACCTGTGCAGTGTCTGTTGTTCGGCATCAGGCGGTACCCATCTTTGCACGTACATGTGAATCCGACGTTTTGGTCGACGCAAATCTGCTCACAGTCATGTTTTGGGTTCGCAGGGTCACACTCGTTAATCGCTGTTAATACCGTCACATACAATAATTAATGAACTGTGCACAGACCGGATATAAACCATTATTATATGATGTTATTTTTAGCTACCCCAGGCACGATTTAACTCTTAAAGGAAAACTACAAGAGCATTGGATACATTCCACTGATTTAAAACCGCCGGAATAACACATTATCATGAGTAGCAGTTAATGCCAACAGTACATGTATTGGCTGTTCAATATCATCAACAAGAAAACAAACAAAGAACACATGATCAGCTACACAGCGATTAGCACTCTAACTTATGCATGCTATCTGTCACAGAAAGAGTCAGTGGTTTTATGTGAACAAGGAATGATGGCGTTTCAAATTCTACAACACCGTAAGGTACAGCAAAGACCACCAAAGACAAACCCTCACTAACAACAAGTGATTGTGCCTTTTCAGACATAATCGTAATGTTAGTCAACTGGCAACTGAAACATCACATATATTATAATACACTTCATTTTTACAAGATGTGTTTGCCCAAATAATAAACTTGTTTTTGAGGCATGAACATTTTGTAAAGATACGATAATATTTAATAAATCGATAGATCCGATATAGTATATAATATATATATATATATATATATATATATATATATATATATATATATATATATATATATATATATATATATATATATATATATAATATATATATATATATTATATATATATGTATATATATATATATATTTTATATATATATATATATATATATATATATATATATATATATATATATTTTTTTGCTAGGATATGTTTATGTGACAATGTTGATGAACTATGACTGACTGATTATTATCTGGATGAATCACAACGTTTACAGAAGAATATCCCACTAAGATACTGCGCTGAATGTAATTGTAAAGTTTCCTTCTTTACGAGTGAGTGAGTACAATATGTGTTGCACATTTTGTCTGATAGAAAACATGGATGGTATGATTAACGATATTTCAGATATTTGAACCATGTTTTTTTCTTACCCGCCTTATCCCTGTACTTCTGGCAATGTCAGAGGCTTCACACAAAACTGTAAATACATCTTCAATTGGACTTACGCAGACACGTTCCTTCGTTCTCCTCGGTTCCTGCCGGACACTCGCTGCACTGGAACGACTTGCCGCTGGACACTTCATCTTCCGGAGTAACGTCAGTACAGTTTGTGCCCTCTGTACAAGGATTGTCTTGGCAACCGTCCAAGTCTGACTCGCAGTGGTTACCTGATGGGTCAAGAGAAAACGCATACTGATGCTAAGGCATTTTCCTGACTGTTATTGTCCCTTTAACAACAGCAGCGACTCACCCTTCATGGAATTGTATTATATTGTATTATATTTACCATTATGTATTGTATTATTTTCCCATGATATGTTGTATATTACTGTGCTGTTGCTGTTATTAAGTAATTATTCATTCATTCGTTCGTTCGTTCGTTCGTTCGTTCGTTCGTTCGTTCGTTCGTTCGTTCGTTCGTTCGTTCGTTCGTTCGTTCGTTCGTTCGTTCGTTCGTTCGTTCGTTCGTTCGTTCGTTCGTTCGTTCGTTCGTTCGTTCGTTCGTTCGTTCGTTCGTTCGTTCGTTCGCTTGTTCGCTCGTTCGCTCGTTCGTTCGTTCGCTCGTTCGCTCGTTCGCTCGTTCGCTCGTTCGCTCGTTCGCTCGTTCGCTCGTTCGCTCGTTCGCTCGTTCGCTCGTTCGCTCGTTCGCTCGTTCGCTCGTTCGCTCGTTCGCTCGTTCGCTCGTTCGCTCGTTCGCTCGTTCGTCGTTCGCTCGTTCGCTCGTTCGCTTCGTTCGCTCGTTCGTTCTCGTTCGCTCGTTCGCTCGTTCGCTCGTTCGCTCGTTCGTTCGTTCGCTCGTTCGCTTTGTTCGTTCGTTCGCTCGTTCGTCGTTCGTCTCGCTCGCTCGCTCGCTCGCTCGCTCGCTTCGCTCGTTCGTTCGTTCGTTCGTTCGTTCGTTCGTTCGTTCGTTCGTTCGTTCGTTCGTTCGTTCGTTCGTTCGTTCGTTCGTTCGTTCGTTCGTTCGTTCGTTCGTTCGTTCGTTCGTTCGTTCGTTCGTTCGTTCGTTCGTTCGTTCGTTCGTTCGTTCGTTCGTTCGTTCGTTCGTTCGTTCGTTCGTTCGTTCGTTCGTTCGTTCGTTCGTTCGTTCGTTCGTTCGTTCGTTCGTTCGTTCGTTCGTTCGTTCGTTCGTTCGTTCGTTCGTTCGTTCGTTCGTTCGTTCATTCATTCATTCATTCATTCATTCACAATACGCACCAACAAAACGGCCGTGAGTATAATATTGCTTATACTAGAAAATAAACTGTTTTACTGTTATGCAATAAGAATATAACATATGTAAGAAAAATGCCATTTATCTAGTGTTTATTTTATTTATTTATTTCGTTCACTATCAAAATATCCGTCAGCTCAGTATATGTATACATTGACCCTTACCTTCCCAGCCAGTGGAGCAGTTGCATTGAACGATCCTGAACATCTGCTTCAACTCGTAGCCGTCGGCGAGCAGATCAAACAGACACTCTCCGTGGCCGGAACAGTCGCACAGATTCACGGCGACTTCAGCAGCTGCTACACCTCCCTTGCCGTCCGAAGCAGTGAATCTTAAAGAGACGTAAGATTTGATTCTTTTTAATTTAATATAATGTTCTTAACATTAAATAATTTAGATATGCTGACAAATTGTGCATATTTAATTTGATAATCCCGAAAATATATTCACAATTTGAAATGTACGATCTCGACATGTTCTAAGGTTGGTCACTATATAGGTTTCAAAACAATTTGTATTGGTGGTATCGTCGATGCGCGATGACTCAACCATATTGCATTTATGTTCTAAAAAATCTCGTTTTCACATATTCGACATAGCAGACTTCGTGTTACACAATACTCTGCCGCCTATTGTCAAATAGAGGAAAAAACACCTTCGCTTCAAGGAATGTAAGATGTGATAGCATTGTAGAAGTGTGAATACAGATTTGTGTCAGGAACAGTATGATGACGTCATGTTTCGTATACTAGCTGGGATGGTGTTAGTATACTAGTTGTTACTGAAATCAAATTTGCAAACCAGAAATGTAATATGATATTGGGTTCATATTGATAAACTTACTATGTGCAGTGTCAATGACATTTGTTGTCCGCTAATAATTGTATGTGTTGTTACTGACCCTTAGACTGTAAAATGATATACTAATTTCACGAAGATTTGTCTCGAAATGCGCAACACATACGATATATTCACAGGGTCCATGCTGGTGGGCGTCCACTTATATTCGCCGTCTTTGAAAGTGGCGCTATCCGGAAGATTAGAGTCCAAATTGACGGTGACGGTGTCCCCGTCTGAGTCAGAAGTGCTCACTGTCAACGTGTTTTCGTTTCCTACCGTCACATTGAATGTCTTGTCGACAGTTATGTTAGGGCTCGCGTTGGCTGCAAAGATAAGGTAAGGAGAATATGCAATGAAAGAGAAGCAAATAGTTGTGCAAGCCAACGTATATCTAATTTTTGTAATCCTACTTGCATATATAATACTATATAATAATAATAATGATAATGATAATGATAATGATAATGATAATGATAATGATAATGATAATGATAATGATAATGATAATGATAATGATAATGATAATGCAATGACAATGACAATGACAATGACAATGACAATGACAATGACAATGACAATGACAATGACAATGACAATGACAATGACAATGACAATGACAATGATAATGATAATGATAATGATAATGATAATGATAATAATAATAATCGGCGACGGCGACGGCGACGGCGACGGCGACGGCGACGGCGGCGACGGCGACGGCGACGGCGACGGCGACGCGACGGCGCACGAGCGACGGCGACGGCGACGGCGACGGCGACGGCGACGGCGACGGCGACGGCGACGGCGACGGCGCAACGACGGCGACGGCGACGGCGACGGCGACGGCGACGGCGACGGCGACGGCGACGGCGACGGCGACGGCGACGGCGAGCGACGGCGACGGCGACGGCGACGGCGACGGCGACGGCGAGCGACGCGACGGCGACGGCGACGGCGACGGCGACGGCGACGGCGACGGCGACGGCGACGGCGACGGCGACGGCGACGGCGACGGCGACGCGACGGCGACGGCGACGGCGACGGCACGGCGACGCGACGGCGACGGCGACGGCGACCGCACGCGCGACGCGACGGCGACCGACGGCGACGGCGACGGCGACGGCGACGGCGACGGCGACGGCGACGGCGACGGCGACGGCGACGGCGACGGCGACGGCGACGGCGACGGCGACGGCGACGGCGACGGCGACGGCGACGGCGACGGCGACGGCGACGGCGACGGCGACGGCGACAGGCGACGGCGACGGCGACGGCGACGGCGACGGACGGACGCGACGGCGACGGCGACGACGGCGACGGCGACGGCGACGCGACGGCGACGGCGACGGCGACGGCGACGGCGACCGACGGCGACGGCGACGGCGACGGCGACGGCGACGGCGACGGCGACGGCGACGGCGACGGCGACGGCGACGGCGACGGCGACGGCGACGGCGACGGCGACAGGCGACGGCGACGGCGACGGCGACGGCGACGGCGACGGCGACGGCGACGGCGACGGCGACGGCGACGGCGACGGCGACGGCGACGGCGACGGCGACGGCGACGGCGACGCGACAACGCGACGACGGCGACAGCGGCAACAGCGGCAACAGCGGCAACAGCGGCAACAGCGGCAACAGCGGCAACAGCGGCAACAGCGGCAACAGAACGCAACACGAACGCAGGACAACAGCGGCAACAACGGCAACAACGGCAACAACGGCAACAACGGCAACAATAATAACCATAATAACCATAATAACCATAATAACCATAATAACCATAATAACCATAATAACCATAATAACCATAATAACCATAATAACCATAATAACCATAATAACCGTAACCGTAACCGTAACCGTAACCGTAACCGTAACCGTAACCGTAACCGTAACCGTAACCGTAACCGTAACCGTAACCGTAACCGTAACCGTAACCGTAACCGTAACCGTAACCGTAACCGTAACCGTAACAATAACAATAACAATAACAATAACAATAACAATAACAATAACAATAACAATAACAATAAAATATCTATTATTATTATTATTATATTACATTATATTATATATATTATCATTATCATTATATTATCATTATCATTATCATTATCATATCATTATCATTATCATTATCATTATCATTATCATTATCATTATCATTATCATTATCATTATCATTATCATTATCATTATCATTATCATTATAATAGCTACTACAATAATAATAACAAGATAACTTTTATTGCGCCGAAGTCCGTGGAAATCACGCTCACAAACACATAATATATACGACAGAGTTGGCCAACCTCAGAACTGTTAAGCCACATGTACGTTATCAACTGCTGGATGAATTCGTCTAGTATCGATGGATAAGCAAGGTTACACAGATAAGTTACTAACTGACGGCGAAATCGGGTAATAGTTTCTACTGATCTACTTTCTACAAACGTGTTCGAAAAGAATAGACACGTATTCAGAAACAAACCGTAGTTTCAATGACATTATTAAATCATATAACAAACAAAGAGAAAGTCAGGTCCAGATGTTTGAAGCTGGATGGGTGTTGCAACAAGAGTTGTAAAAGGATTGTTAGTTGCATACATGAATCTGTTTGGTATATAATTGTATAAATATTAAACAGTTTACATTATAGGAAAGGACACAAACACAACGAGTTAAGCGGTGGCACTCAATTAATAAACTGCTAAGGAATGTTAAACACGTTGCAATTATCTCATATCCTTAAGGGCAATATTGTGAGAAAGGGGACTATGACAATCCAGTCTACAAGTAAAACAAACTCTTGCAATAGGGTTTTAAATACATTGTAAATGTGGAAATAACAGCTAAGTAATATACGAGAAGCGTACTTTATGGGCGAATCAGGGGAACTTTTTTTTCTGGAACGAAATGTAGTTATGCAACAACATATTTTACAATTTTGCTTTATAGACAGGATCACATGTACCTTGTTAACTGCTCAAACGTATTGCACTAACCTTCTCCGCTAATGACGTTGTACTATGATTTTTCCACATAAACGTGTATTTGTTGTTAATATAAGTTATAATATTATGGGATATGACAGCTTCCACGGAAATAGTAATTAACAACTAAACGGTTCATATAAATAGAGAATCATGATCAACGGTAGACTCACCGCTGATATACAGATAATGAATAAGTGAAGAAGAATGATGCATTCACGTTTAAAAAACAAGACTTGATTCGAAGGTTTATATGTAGACATCAGTGTTTACGAATTACTTACACAGCGTGGCAGCGGATTCCTCGTTCTTGGAATTGGTAGCCTATATGTAGACATCAGTGTTTACGAATTACTTACACAGCGTGGCAGCGGATTCCTCGTTCTTGGAATTGGTAGCCTATATGTAGACATCAGTGTTTACGAATTACTTACACAGCGTGGCAGCGGATTCCTCGTTCTTGGAATTGGTAGCCTATATGTAGACATCAGTGTTTACGAATTACTTACACAGCGTGGCAGCGGATTCCTCGTTCTTGGAATTGGTAGCCTATATGTAGATATCAGTGTTTACGAATTACTTACACAGCGTGGCAGCGGATTCCTCGTTCTTGGAATTGGTAGCCTATATGTAGATATCAGTGTTTACGAATTACTTACACAGCGTGGCAGCGGATTCCTCGTTCTTGGAATTGGTAGCCTATATGTAGATATCAGTGTTTACGAATTACTTACACAGCGTGGCAGCGGATTCCTCGTTCTTGGAATTGGTAGCCTATATGTAGATATCAGTGTTTACGAATTACTTACACAGCGTGGCAGCGGATTCCTCGTTCTTGGAATTGGTAGCCTATATGTAGATATCAGTGTTTACGAATTACTTACACAGCGTGGCAGCGGATTCCTCGTTCTTGGAATTGGTAGCCTATATGTAGATATCAGTGTTTACGAATTACTTACACAGCGTGGCAGCGGATTCCTCGTTCTTGGAATTGGTAGCCTATATGTAGATATCAGTGTTTACGAATTACTTACACAGCGTGGCAGCGGATTCCTCGTTCTTGGAATTGGTAGCCTATATGTAGATATCAGTGTTTACGAATTACTTACACAGCGTGGCAGCGGATTCCTCGTTCTTGGAATTGGTAGCCTATATGTAGATATCAGTGTTTACGAATTACTTACACAGCGTGGCAGCGGATTCCTCGTTCTTGGAATTGGTAGCCTATATGTAGATATCAGTGTTTACGAATTACTTACACAGCGTGGCAGCGGATTCCTCGTTCTTGGAATTGGTAGCCTATATGTAGATATCAGTGTTTACGAATTACTTACACAGCGTGGCAGCGGATTCCTCGTTCTTGGAATTGGTAGCCTATATGTAGATATCAGTGTTTACGAATTACTTACACAGCGTGGCAGCGGATTCCTCGTTCTTGGAATTGGTAGCCTATATGTAGACATCAGTGTTTACGAATTACTTACACAGCGTGGCAGCGGATTCCTCGTTCTTGGAATTGGTAGCCTATATGTAGATATCAGTGTTTACGAATTACTTACACAGCGTGGCAGCGGATTCCTCGTTCTTGGAATTGGTAGCCTATATGTAGACATCAGTGTTTACGAATTACTTACACAGCGTGGCAGCGGATTCCTCGTTCTTGGAATTGGTAGCCTATATGTAGATATCAGTGTTTACGAATTACTTACACAGCGTGGCAGCGGATTCCTCGTTCTTGGAATTGGTAGCCTATATGTAGACATCAGTGTTTACGAATTACTTACACAGCGTGGCAGCGGATTCCTCGTTCTTGGAATTGGTAGCCTATATGTAGATATCAGTGTTTACGAATTACTTACACAGCGTGGCAGCGGATTCCTCGTTCTTGGAATTGGTAGCCTATATGTAGACATCAGTGTTTACGAATTACTTACACAGCGTGGCAGCGGATTCCTCGTTCTTGGAATTGGTAGCCTATATGTAGATATCAGTGTTTACGAATTACTTACACAGCGTGGCAGCGGATTCCTCGTTCTTGGAATTGGTAGCCTATATGTAGATATCAGTGTTTACGAATTACTTACACAGCGTGGCAGCGGATTCCTCGTTCTTGGAATTGGTAGCCTATATGTAGACATCAGTGTTTACGAATTACTTACACAGCGTGGCAGCGGATTCCTCGTTCTTGGAATTGGTAGCCTATATGTAGATATCAGTGTTTACGAATTACTTACACAGCGTGGCAGCGGATTCCTCGTTCTTGGAATTGGTAGCCTATATGTAGACATCAGTGTTTACGAATTACTTACACAGCGTGGCAGCGGATTCCTCGTTCTTGGAATTGGTAGCCTATATGTAGATATCAGTGTTTACGAATTACTTACACAGCGTGGCAGCGGATTCCTCGTTCTTGGAATTGGTAGCCTATATGTAGATATCAGTGTTTACGAATTACTTACACAGCGTGGCAGCGGATTCCTCGTTCTTGGAATTGGTAGCCTATATGTAGATATCAGTGTTTACGAATTACTTACACAGCGTGGCAGCGGATTCCTCGTTCTTGGAATTGGTAGCCAAAGTCGCAGCAGCCGCAGCTTCGTTACCTTCGAGTGATATCACACTTGGTTAGCCACCATCACCACACACTTACGTATCCGTCATATACATCACTATGTGTGTCTTTTCATTCAAATATTGCAAAAACATGTGCATGTCACGTCCGTGTGAATGACTATGTACCTATTCAGCTGTAAACCGTGATTTATTCTATGTTACGGAGTTCATAAAATTATTTTGTTAAATGCGTAACACAAAACATGCATACTCTGACACGACTGTTGGATGTAGTCGTAAAAATGAACTTGACAAATATTTTCTTATACTCGGCATGATAGACGACACTATTCGCATAAACTGTCATAGGCTGCACTTTGCTGACACAAGACAAATATTTTGTTACAAATAAAAACAAATTATAATATTTTTAAATAGCTGTACAATGTGTTTTCTTGTGTCGCATTAACAGACGCATGTATATGATTACATATTGTTAGTTGTATGTTTAAATAAACTGTGATTACTAAACATAATCCTGTGTGACAACAAAACGTCATGATTAAATAAAACATAAGGTATGGACTATATTTAGTAGTGTGCTCATACCAGTAACTGCGAAGTCAAAGAGACATTCTTTGTTTTCCCCACAAGTCGCCTGTGCCTTCGCTCTCTCTGCAGCCGTCATGTTTTTGAGTACGTCCTCGAGAAAGAGCGGTTTGAACTCTTTGTGCGCGAAAGTCGAGTATCTCTCGCCCGACGCGTAGTAGAACAGCGAGTCAACGGCCAGTATTCTCCCTGGACAAAATCAAGGCGTAAAGCACATACAATAGCAATCCATTCCCACATAAAAAGCCAAATATTAATAAAGACAAGAAAAACGGCAACTATAATTTGGGTAGTAACACACTATCTACAGATAACGTTATTTCCGTTTCACGACCTTTAATGTGAAGACAGTCCTGTAGTTATCTTTAAAACTCGGTTCCGTAGATATGCATCTTGATGTTAATTTGAACGTAAGGATGTTGGGGCCTAATTCCAACGGTATCCATATTTCATCTACGTAGAACAATACTTGACACACATTCGTTGCAGTCCTGTCCTATACACAATTGCAAACTACTTGCTGCACTTCATTATATACAAAAAATATATATTTCGCATACACAATTCTCCAAATTGATAAAATATCGTCTTCTCCGACGAGCTGTTTGACAGCGCCACGGCGTTCTCCCCTGGCGGCAGGAGATCGTCGGTCGGGTCGCCATTGAACACTCCCATCAGGCCTTTCGTGTGGTTCTTGAACTTGTCGGGAGCTCCGACGGTGATGTCGAGCTGCCGCGCACTCACGCCGATCGTCAACGAGAATCCTGCATCAACGAGACATTGATATATGTCACATTCTGTAGTCAATTTAACACTTCTGTTGACGTTGCTGTCGTAAATATGTTATCGATAACTAGTTCGCCATTAATGCGTAGTCGCCTGAAAAGTACCCTTGATCTAGCGACTGTAATGCAACAAGTAAAACGTTGAATTTTCTGCAAAACTGACTTATTTGACTGAAAAGTGAAGCACGTTGTTTGATTTAAATATCTGACTGTAATAT
>JAODUO010001332.1:27500-30000 GCA_025642075.2 Ridgeia piscesae | reverse complement strand
CGAGAAGTATCCTATCATGCTTCGTCGCAGCGTATACTCGTTGTCCCATCCCATGTCCATGTAGTGGTACATAGCGAAGGTTTGGTATCGCGATGGGTCGTAGGCGATGACCAATTGGAAGGTGTTGGGCTGTGGAGAGAACAAAAAGGGATACCAACTCGAAAAGTGTCAAATACAACTTTAACTACGATGTTTGACCATGACATTATTAACTAAATTCAAATGTGTTTCCACTCACCGAGTCGTACCACGGCGAGTAGTACATGCGAGGTAGCATGCCGCTCCAAGTGACCACCATCACCCACGAAACATCCGTCACTGACACGCCGCCATTCTCGATGATGTCATCTTTGGCATGGTCGATGGCATGCTGCACGATAAATGACATATGTATACTGGGTTGTTTGCGCGGGTCACGTCAAACATTGTATACCACTATGCGGTGTAAGACAATTCAAGTAACGATTAGTGTAGCGCACTGGTCACGTTTAGAACGATTTGACATTGTTTTGTGCTACAGAAGTGTACATACAAATAGCAGAAGTGATGTAAACCAGTATAGATATTTCCGTGAGGAAATATTTGAATAATCAATATTTCAATCTTTCTAGTTCAATCTGTCTGTATGTTTGCGTCTCTCCGCGCGCCTTTCTGCAACTTCTATATGGCTCTATATCATCACGTGTTCGCCGTTTTCTCTGTTCTTGCTACCTCTTGTATATGGCTATATTTAAAGTTTCCCCACCGTATTGCAATTAGCACACACACACACACACACACACACACACACACACACACACACACACACACACACACACACACACACACACACACACAACACACGCACGCACGCACGCACGCACGCACGCACGCACGCACGCACACACACACACACACACACACACACACGTTATTGTAGTCAACTCAAACAATATACTGCAACCTATTTGTTATGACAGGGCTAGATTATGATATATATTTAGAGTGTGTCATTTGATGATGTGCCTTTTAGTACGCAGTTAACATGTGCTTTGTAATATGTGTACACTAACACCTACTCATGCAATTTCACCAACTAACCTTCACTCGAGCCTGGTCTGTGGACGTGGATCCGGGCTGTGTCAAGTCGTACATGTGGTAGCAGACCTGGCCATATCGGGCGTTGTTGTCTGTCCACAGTGGCGCCAGCATGGCGAAGCCTTGCTTCTGGGCAGTCTTACGTTTGGTGTAACCCAGCATGTTCTTGTTCAGTCTGTCTGGGTAGCGACTCTCGAAATTCAAGCCGAACGTGACGTAACCGTTTGAGTAGATCTGAATCCAATACGGAAGTTAACATTTGTAATTGTATTGCAATAATATATGTGAAATGCTGAAGCGCTTCGTTATCATAATTCTTTTTTATAAAACCAAATGGTGAAAAAGTATAAAGCGCCATTCCAATGATCGTTGTTAACGACATTATGGAAACTCTTTAATAAAACACGAATATCAAGCTTCGCTTTCAATGCTGGAGTCGTCATTGTTATGGGTGCTAAGTTCTTCCGAGTTGGGGCTGCCATTCTGAATGCTCGTGCACCTCAGTGACGTATTGAGCACGGGACATAACAGATAGTGTTCACTGGAGCGGTCGGTTTCGTATATACTCAGGTGTTACGCCAATTACAGCTGGTGTCAATGTTCCTCTTAGTCCTCATTTGTTACAACGAGATCACACAATAATACCTGATATATTATGCTAAATTATTATGTCGTTGGTCGGGGTTGTTCCGGCTGTGATGAAATGCTAACAGATGATAACAAAGGATACTTCTAACATTGACATCGTACGAAGGAATTAAACTTAAATTGACATTGCAATACTTATCTTATGTTATATTATTATAATTGTGTCTCCCAAAGAGTAAACGATTATACAGATGTATGTGTTCTCCAAACATCATATGTCCATATATCTAGTTATATCCAGTACTGATGTTGAAATTGTTTATGAAATTGTTGTAGTTCGAAGAGGTGACGCAAGGAGTAATTAGCATTTGCCTTCGATAACATGGTAACAAATATACTGGCCATCTAAAGTGAAAATACGTGTCATAAACGGCAACACACAACTACTTAATGAATCGGCATTAATTTCCCGGATTGTACCTTCACACGCTTGTACTGTCCGTTGAATATCTGTATCTTTGGGACACGCAGGAAGCCGGAGGCGCAACTCTTGCCGCTCCAGTCGCAGTAGTAGGAGGCGTCGTGTCCAAGTCGACGGTCGCCCTGACTGTCACCAAACTGGTAGTACTTGTGTCTGATCGCTGCAAACAGTTTTCACGTTACTTATGTAATGTGATATAGTATCGATCACATCAACTCGATAAAACATTTTTATTATTATATAAATCCAACAATTTGCCTTATATTTGAGAAGGGAGAAAATATGCAATAATGGATCGTCTGTTAGTGAAATATGGCAACAATCTGTGTATGGATTACATGCTAAACATAAGGA